>RAOH01000152.1:0-52050 GCA_009804965.1 Neurospora sp. FGSC 26632 | reverse complement strand
GCCTTGCGCGGGGTGCGCAGGCGGGAGGCGCGGGGGGCGGGCTTGGAGGGTGTTGGTTGCGTGGAGGCGGAGGAGGGTTGTGGTGCGGCGGTGGCGGTCTTGGTTTGTTCTTGCTTGGGGACGGCGGGAGATGTTGACGATGTAGATGATGTTTGCGCAAAGTTGTTGTTTAGTTGTTGTTGTGATTGTTGCGGTGGCGACGCAATCTTGTGAGGTCTGGTCTCGTGTACCCTCGGCATGGGCGGCTGGACGGGGAAGGCCATGGAATCATTTCCGGAGCGCGGCGGCGATGGCGGATGCGAGGGGAGAGTGTAGGACTGGAAAGCGGTGACGGCGGGCGAGGGCGTCGTGCTGAATTGGTGGCGCTGAGCGTGAGCGACGTTGCGGTTGCTGTTGCAGAGGGCGGACGAGAGCGTCCTCCTCGAAAGGATCCTTTGCGCGTTCATCTTTGTTGATTTTGTTGTTATGTGATGTAGTATCGCAGACAGGAAGGCCGGCGATAGTATAGCGGTGGAAGTAATATGATGTACGGAAGAAAAAAGGGGAATTGCAGAGGTCAGAATCATAGGGCTGTGACAAGACCAGGATTCGGTGGTTGAGTTGTCAGCAATTCTTGATTGGGAATTCGATTGTGAAGAACAAGTTCAACTGAAGTCAGCCGAGCATAGTATGACATGATGGCAATCAACTTGGCCCTCGGAGCCGCCCGGTAACCGACCCAGCCAATCAGCATTCACCCATTAGGAATCTCTCTGAAATTCTAACGATCCACATCTTCCGTAAGCCACGAGGGGCTCCACTTATTACGTGAGTTCCATCCACTCACAACCATCGGATTTGCCGTCTCGACTTTTGGAACTTGCATCTCTCGACTCTCAGGCAGAGGACCCTGACAGTTCACGGCCCTGACAGGAAGCGGGCTGCAGTGACCTGCACCCGAAAGGCAAGGTACGTAGGGCAGTGCACCTTGATGAGCAGCGCGGCTAGGCAGAGGTCCCTGGGCTGAATCTGTCAGGGCAACTTAAGCAAGGGATGGAAGTGGAAAGGGGGGAGGACAAATACGCCTCATCTAGTTGGTCGCCTTATCACTTTCAGCCCTGGGACCGTGGAAGGGGATTGCTTCCCCCTGAAGATGGATGGACCCTTTATTTACTTTAAGTCTTGATTCGGTCAAGTCAGGGGCACGATAAGGACAGCTGGGTCCATCGTGCTCAGGGGCAATGACATCACTCCCGTCCTCTCTGTATGTCCCCTCCACAACGTTGAAGTCTGGGGACAGCTGAGAAGAGGTCTCCATCACCATCGTACCATGTTCCACTTGGGCAGGCGCAAGAGTATTTCAGTTTAATCCATTTGATATCGGCCGATTCGACATTAAGCATTCAACCCAGCAAAGTAGATCATCAAACAACAATCTATCCCATCTATCGCTAACAAAACAGAACAAACAAACGCCTTTTCCATACTCACTACAAATTTTAACACCAGAGATCCATCCAGACTATTCACCACCACCAACCAGCCCCCTAACATCCCCCACCGCCTCTCTGGCCATCTTCTTCAACAACCCCCTCTCATCCGCCTCCCTAAACCGCTCCCAGCTATCCAGCCCCTCTTTAGCCTGGATACTCAACGTCTCATACCCCTGCTTGATCACCTCCGCAACCTGCACGCTCGTCAACTTCTCTTTATTTACTCCCGAAGCCAGCATCTCCTTATAATGCGTCGAAACGTTCACCAACGTATCAATACTATTACTCTGTCTCTTCTTCAATCCGTACACATCGCGGAACTTAACCAGGACATCCCCCACCTCGACGATCTTGTAAAACAAATCGTCGTGGGCTGCTGATGTCGGTAGGAAGGACTCGCCTGACGAGAGACCGAGGGCGAGGGTGTTGACTACCAGATCCAAAAGTGTGTCGAGCTGGCCTTGTTGCCCGCCGCCGACGAGGAGCGTCTTGAGGTCCGAGGCGTACGTGGTCAGGAAACGGATTAAGGACAAAAGAGAGCGGAAGAGTTCGTGCCAGTGGTACTCGAGGCGGGTGYGGGAGCGGGACATGTAGCTTATGAGCCGGAGGAGGATGCCGACGCATAGCGTGTAGAGGCCGACGTCGAGGCGGCGGCGGAGGTTGTGGTTGACAGCGTCGATCATGATGTCGAGGACGGCGGTGGCGAGGACGCGGTTCCCGGGCACGTGCGGAAGATAAGGGGAGCGTTGTCGGCAGAGACGGACGGGGTGCTTGTGGTCGGGTTCGGAGCTACAGAGGCGTTTGCAGAGGATGGGGTCTTCGATTAGCAGGCGGATGATCATGAGGTTGAGGTGGCTGTAGAGGGTGGTGCGTTGTGACAAGTGGGCGTGTTGGAGCATGTAGGAGGTTAAGGAGAGGAAGCTCGAGAAGGGCGGTTCCTCGCCTTTGGCAAGTGGTGGGAGAGTGACGAGGTTGTGGCAGAAGAGCTTGTTGGCGTGGGTAAAGTCGTAAGTTGCTAGGAGGACGGCTGCTTCTTTGCCAGGCCTGCTGTTGTTAGTCCTTGTGTCTTTCTCAACTCCAAGGTGGATAATGACTTACAGCGCCGCAAACATCCTCTTTTGCGTCTCCGCATCATACACCGGCTTCTTGTGCTTGTTCAACCTCACCAATCCAATCATACTCAGTGTGCCCGCTATCGACCATCCCTCAGGCAAATCCTCCTGTACCGCAACATACTGCCCCCTTAGCGTTAGACACGCCTGACCCACGGCTCTGATAATCTTCTGTATCGTCTGCTCATTGACAAAGTCGTTCAACCGCATCTGGTACGGGTTTTGGAACTCGAACTTGTTGTAATTGGCAAGAAGTCCCACCAGCGTAAACGGCAGGACAATATCTTGCGTCGTCTCGGTGTCTTGTATAAGCTGTTGTTTCCAGTTGTCAGCCTGTTGCCCTCACTTCCCTTCCCTCGCACCCACACCCACCCAGACCACTCAAAACTCACCTTCATCAGCGCAGGAAACATATCCCTCTGAATGAAATAACTCCCCAACCCCGTCCCCCACGCCCCTGCCGCAACCGCCATCGCCACCTCCACCGCCTTGCGCCGGACCTCTATACTCGTCGCGCCGCCATTCCCGCCGCGCACAATCCCATCCAACGCCCCCACAAACTCCCCAAAGACATGGTCGACACTATCCAACCCCGCCAAAACCTCAATGATATCCGAACTCGGGTTCGTGTATTTCTTCCCTAGTACGCTGACCAAAAACACCGATAGCGTGTCGAGCGCATTCGCTTGCTTGTTCTGACTCTGACTACTAGAGGCAGCGGTGGCGGAGGAGGAGGAGGGTCTGGCGGGTTTGAGCGCGCTCACAGCGCGGGAGAAGAGCTGTCGGGTTTGCGAGGAGTAAAGATGGAGCAAGTCGGAGGGCGAGATGGGGTCGAGGATTTGGCGCAGGGCAGGGCGCGAGGGTTTGAGGATGAAGAATTCGGTCCAGAAACCTTCGGTTTGGGTTGGCGAGTGGTGGTCGAGGTATTCTTCGTCGTGGTCGTGGTCCTGTTGGTTCAGTGGGAGGATAGGTCAGTTATGCGAGGTTGCTTATGAGATGAGTGGTGTTGCTTGTCTGGTCGCATTGCGCGTGCAAGGATTGGGAGAGTCGGTTGTGTCGGGCTTGACGGGGAAGGATGGGAACAGTGAGGCAGAGATGGCGAATCGTAACTATCGAGCGCATGTGATAGGGAAAGGGAGTTGACGACGGTGATGTTAACTAACCTACAGCGCAATTGACGTTAGCTCCTTTTCTATATTACATTCCAACCCCCAAGAGAGAAGCTACACACCTTGAACAGCTCATGGTAAAGCTGGACAATCTTGGCCTGGAACGCCTCCGGCCGAGGCTGTTGCGTAAGGGGGGATTGCTCCATCCCGGTCCGCTGCTTTGCGCTGTGCTGGCGTTGCTATTATTCGTCGTCGTAGATCGGTTGGCGTAACCGTGGCCGGTCGGAATTGACGGGTTTATCGAGAATAGCGCGAAGGGTTGAATTTGGGTGTTCGGGGACGGAGCACGGAGGGAGAGATGACGATGATAAGCCGTTGTTTAGCGAACGATAACTGAACACAGTGATGCCGCGCGGCGCCCTGCTGCCCTGGTCGTTCCGGCAGCGGCAATGAAATTGAGAACCTCCCTGGCTGGCAAAGGTGGGTCATCCATCCAATGTCCGGCTCATCCCACAGTACATATAGCACTGTGTCTCTCAGCCGGCCCCGGCCCCCTTTTCCCGTAGGGCTGAATGTTCAGCTCCGATCCTGTTTCCAAAAACACCCGAACCCGAAAACAGAATCACTCACCCAACCCGACGGCGGCAGTTTGACAGCTTGATGGGTTTGACTCGCCTCCTCGCTTATTTCAAGGGCCGTCCCGTCTTCCGCCTCCCGTGGTTAAATTAGCTTCTGGTGTCTCACCCTCGACTTTTGCCCGACCGATGAAGGGCCCGAAAGCTCGAGACCGCATGACAAGACTTGAGGGACGACAATGATTTGAGATTTGAGGCGACGTGATTTGAGGTGTATCTAGGAATTACTGTAGTAGTTTGATGACTTTTGGGTTATGAAAGGCTTTATAATCCCGTGTTGTTGACCCATTACTTTCCTCCGACCATGTTGTGTCAGCCTAGAAGCTCTCCTTTTGTTGCTCAGCTTTTGTGTACCATTCCCACTCAAAACAAACCGCGGCCCACAAGAAGAGATATTCGTCATAAGTCGTATTCATCAAAATGACAGTCAAGGGCGGTCAATGTTATGCCCGTCGTGCAATGCTTTTGCGTCGGAACAGTAATCATGTTGTCGCTAACAATAGGGAATGTTGTCCCGTCGAATACCATACCAAGAACGCCGAGCCCATTAGCATACTCGTGTAGAATTAACAAAGGACACCCTGAAACAATGACAGAATAAGCTTTGATCGCGGCGCTAAAAATGCAACCCAAGAAAAGTGATCGTCGTCGTGATGTACCGCTAGGCCACACATCGAGTCTCCACTCCGCACGTCATCTTTCCGTGTTGTACCTACGACTCGTCCAACACATGAAATAAAAGCCATGACGCAAAAAACAACAGTAGAAGCAACATGGCCAGGAGACCTTATAGTCCCCAACTGCCTCTTCTTTCTCTCACGCCCCAGGCCTGCGGACTGATGGCGTCCAGGTCGGGGTGCTGCCTCGCCCACTCATAGATGTACTGTTTGAGCGCCTTCCACCGAGGACACCTATTCTCCTCGGGAGTATCGTCCTTCTCTTCGCTATCGAGCATAATGTGACCCGTAGCCTTGGCGTCACCATTGGGACCGAGTTTAGCGTCCCCATTGGTTTTCTTGTCATTGCCACCCCAGAGGTTCTCCATAATCGCGTGGTCGTCGCGCTCCAATTCTTCGGCGGGGATCCGACTGATCTTGCCAAGTTCCTCGTCGTACTGTCTTGCCAGTGCGGGATAACCAAGTGAAAGGTAGTTGTACACTTGTGTGACAAAATGGTCGTCAAATTCAGCGGCAATCTTCTCTTCCAGATCTGCAGCCGCCTTCTCTTTCTTTAGTCTCTCTTCAAGACTTTGCAAAGGAAGCATATGGAGGCCCTTGGGCTCGTTGTTCTTGGTGCGATGCTCAGGGTGTGACGCGGGGATTTGGAGAGACATGGTCCTCGTACAACCATCAGACGGGGTTCCTTCTGCGCTCAACTCAGCTGGCGCCGACTGTCCAAAGGCTTGCGCAAAGGGATCACGAGGCGATTGTGGAGGGTGAGGAGTGTTGAGATACTGTGGTCGCTCAACCGGAATGATATGCTCGTCCTTATCATGAGCATAGCAGTATCCACGCCACAGACCGCGCTGCTCACTGGGGTCACGGTTTTCATCCTCTTTTGTCGTTTCCTTCTCCAAATCCCATAGATGATCTGGTTCCAGCTTGGTCTGTTTAGGGGACTGGCACATCCTAAATACCAAGTCCTGGCCGAGCATCGGAGGTGAACCCTTCACCCGCAGTCGGTGCTGATTCCTCGCGCGTTCCAACGACATGTCTCGCTCGGGCTCAGCGTACGGCTGGAAGGCATACCCATGGTTTCCAAACGCAGTGTCTGGAGGTATCTGAGATGAGGGGGCATACGGCATATCAAGCGCCTTTCCCAGAGGCGCCGAGGGTATGTATGGCATGAAACTCTCGCCTATTGGGTGGCGAGGGGGCGATTCGGGTGGGATGTACGGCATGGTGGATTCACCAATGACAGGTAGAGGTGACTCAGACCGTATCAGTGGCATGTGAGATTCACCAATCGGGCCCAGCTTGGCGGGTGAGGGTCGTGATGTCCAGAGAGGGGAACCGGTGAGAGATGGCCTAGAGGCAGATGTCAGGTTCATCACATCGTTGAGTGGCTCGTCAAAGCTCATATTGTCCAGCTCGAGGGTCGAGACTCTTTCTGGGTCAAAACCACGTTTGGCCTCGTTCTGCAACATCTCGGCATGTTCCTGCATCTCCTTGAATGCCCAACTGATGTCTTCCTCCGACGAGTTCCGACGCGAATGAAGAGGTCGCCCTCTCGTCAGAGTTCGTCCTCTCGTGGCCATCTCATCGTCCTCCGAGCCTTCGCGAACGTAAAAGTGTTCAGCGCCACCTATGCGCTCACTACTGTTCGGGAAGGCACTCATGGCCATATCTTGCATTTTCTGAGCCTGGGCATCCCGGGCCACCAGGTCGAAGAAGCCATCGGCAACTTCATCATCACACGATTCTCGGCGGGCATGACCCTTTTTCCTCTGGGCAGGGGGTGTAGGCGATGCTATCGATGTTCCCTGTTCGAATCTTCTCTTGGCCTTGGGCGCATATATGTGATTTGTGTAGGGAGTAATGTCTGTTTTATCGGTGGGCTTGGTGGCAGGACCTTCATCGCCAACGCGGCGGGATCTTCGTACGGAGGACTCGACTAGCTGAGGAGCAAATCTTCGTTTGTCGCGGGGTGGCGGTGATGGTGAGCGCGGCGACGGACTAGGTGTAGGTTCGCCATTTGGAATTGCTTTCCGGTAGCTCTCAAAGGTGGTCTCGATGGGGATGGGCACAAACTTTCGCCTGGGCCGTTCTCGGGAGGTTGCCATTGTGTCGCTTCAAAGGTTGGATGAAAAGGATATAAGACGATACGGCCGGGCTTGCCAGCTTTGTGACGGCTCGTATGTCGCAAGAGGGCACGAACGGTGCGGTTGCGATTTAGGGGTGTGTATTTGATGGGGAGGGCGGCGAAATCGTGATCTCTTGGTGCGGAGATTTGAGGGGGGGTGTTATCTCTGTTGGTCCCCCTCTTTGCGGATGGCGTCGGCAATGGTGGGATTGGTGGTGGTAACGGTAATTGATATGGGTGTGTGCCCGGGCGCTGATAGTGATGCAACCAACCCCCCGGTGATGGCGTGTGCCTGGATGTGGTCGAGATGGTCGAAGACGGGACGGGGGTTGTGTCCACGGATGAAACAATGAGGAGCGCACGAGGTGGGAATCGTCAAGGAAGTCCAGCGTCCATCGGACAGCGGTGCGGCGGCGCTCGAGACAAAGGGTGGCTTTTGTACTTTTTGTCCAGAAAGAAGGAAAAGGGGTCGGCTGATGATGTGGTCGGATCTCGGGATGTCGTCCAGTTGTAGCCCTGGTCACTTTAAGGTCGAGGCTGCAAAATAAACGGGGTAGACCAGGTATTGTACCAGGCAGGGCCGGGGTCGGGTTGGTTCTTTAAAGATGATTCATGGGGGAAGAGCAACGGGCCCAGTTCGAGTCCCAGGGACCAACGATGTTGTTGTGGGTTTGCGGTGGACTGAGCTGTGGAGAGTCTGGAAAGAAGACTGCCTGTCGCTGTTCAGGGTCCGATCTTCTTTTCTCGTGTACCGTAAGGTAAGGTAACTAACTTACTAGGTGGTCATCATCCGCGGAGCCGAGATTGTTCACGTTGTGCGACCTTTGTCTGATACTGACTCATGGAAGGAAAGAAGAGAAGAGACGACAACGACGACTTGTAGGACTCGAGATAATGGAAAGTACATGTGTGTACAGATGGATGTCGGGTGCAGACTGCAGCCGTGAATGCTGCCGACAGTGGAATATGGTGGAAATAACGATGGAAGCGGGCGGGATGGAGTGGGCTGGCAGTCATCCAATGTTTCCTCACAGTGCAAAATGCAAAAGGTGGTTCTAGACCTACCCCGCGTGACCGGCACAATCATGCATGGTCAGGCCTGTTCCAGAAGAGCTTTAGAGCTTTAGGCCAAGGGAAGGCGGTCAACCGGCAGCGGATCTGAGCCCTGCCACAGTGTTATAGTGAATACACACATGGCGGCTACTTTGACACAGTCAGATTCGTTGCAGGCAGTCTTCAGTTCTCGAGTGCCTGCCATCGCCTCCACGCCTCCTGCTGCAGCCAGTGGTGCTCCTTCTTCTGGCCAAAACCCTCATGCAGGGCAACAACGGCACCATGGATTTTCAGGCGGGGACTGTCGTATCGTTACCGTATCTTTCCACTTTATCAGAGGGAAACTGCATTTCCGCTGCATTCGTGTTGCATCTGGCTGCAATATGTGATGGGTTTGTTGTCTTGGATTTTGGACTCTCCAACGCCTCTGACATCATCAGACTCCTTTCGTGTTTCTGGTAGCGAATTGCATTCCTGTCAATGAAGAATCCCACGCACTGGGCAGCAATCAGTGGGATTTCCGTTACACTTTCCACTGTTACCGTAACAGTAACAGTTCGTAAACAACACACCAGAAACCCAAAGTGGGACTCCGGTACATCGTGAAGAAGCACGTCAACCACAAGAAAGAAAAACTTTTTTTTTTTTTTTTTTTGCTCTTGGACCTTCCAGCCTTTCCTCGAAGGATCATGGTGGCCTACGCTACGGTAGGTACTTGACGGTCTAGTACCTTTTAGCTTGTCAACCTTGATGGCCAACCAGCTCAGGTACCAACAAGGCCGGACCGACAATGTGTCGTGATCCCAGTGGGCATTTTTCCCCATCAAGTGACTCGGGACATGGTCACATTGGTTACGGAATCAGATTAGGCGATGCATATTCCGCAATTCTCAAAGCGCCCTTGCAGCCGTTCACACTGAGTGCTTCGCCACGGGAATGAGGAGAAGCCTCAGAAAGCCTCTTCACACTTTCCCGAGGCAATATGGGCGTCCACTATCACCGGCACGCCTGGGCCGTGATGCTCGCTAATCTCTCGTTTCTGGAAGCCTATTGCAGCCCTATCGGTATCAGACAGCCACGGGTTCGCCAACCACCGTCACATCGGGTGGGCCCGTGGGTTGATCTGGACGCCAATCTCTTTCTTTTTTCGTGGATGGCAACTTGAAAAAAAGACGGGAGGGACGAAACTTGCCGCCAACCTAACGAGTGTTCGTTCGTCGTTTCTTTCACAAGCGTCGATGATCGGTGAAGGAAGTTGAAGGTCTGGGGAAGGTCTAAGAGCGAGACACGGGGGGCTTAACATATTTCTGGGGAAACACGCGCAAATCAATGAGAGCGGCTCGTTGTGCTACGCTCGCTACGGTGAGAAACATTGAGAGCAGCTACCGTGAAGGGCAAGCAGGGTCTCCCCAAAGTCTGATGGCCTCGTGGGGGTTTTGAAAGGTCTCGGTAAAGCAGCCGGGATGCAACGTCAACCACCAGACTTTTAACAGCCTCCTTTTCTCGCTTCAGGTCGGGTCACCCCGTGCTGGTGTGTGCTGGGAACCCCCCACTTTTTCTCACCGTATCGCCGGGTGGTTGTGGTTCGGTGTTCGATATTCATCACGGAATCGGTCATTCCCATCACCTCAGGACATCCCGCTACTGGGTATGTGAAAAAGGGGGCACCACCAATGAAGCTGACCGAGGCCCCAAGCCGTGGCTCTCGGGTGAGCCAGGCTCAGCCAAGCTTGGAAAATAATCTCCCGACATCCCACCTCCACCACCGGACCACCACCGGACGTCTGTCGAGTTCCAGTGCAATGGGTCACAAACACTACCAAGTACGCAGTATGTACGAGTCTCTCTACCTATTTGTGTCGCATTGCCGACCGAAAAGGGGCATCGTTGCATCAATTCGTGAACTCGGCGTACCTACGTATCACACAGCACACAAGCCACACGCAGCATGAGATACTCTCGTGATGTCTCCCAGTCCTTCTCATTGGGCGGAAAACTGACCAAAGGTTTGTGTCTTTGCCATTCAGGAACCAGCCAGCACCAATAGCAACACCAATTGAACAGAAATCACTGCACCTTTCGCGAGTGACCTCTTGTTGGACCTTCCTAGCAGACCGCTCTTTTTTCTGCCTGTCATGGCAATACATGGCGAGACATTGAGGTGTCAGGGCGATGACATGGGCGAGTGTCCTGGTCCTAGTTGGTCTCGATCATTAATACCTCGAGACGGAGACAACACAAAGTGTCTTGTTTTGGTCTTGGTCGGTACATACAGCCGAGTGCTGTATTGTTTCAGTTTCTTCCATTTCCTTCAAGGTCTTGGTGGTGCCTGCTGAGTGCCCGTTAACAGTCCAGCTTTTCAGCCTTAATTCCGTCACTTCCTCTTCCCGGTTATTCAACCCTTCTCCGGAATGTCACTGTTTGTCTTCCCTCCGGAATCTACCAAGTTGTGTGTGTACTTCCCTTACATCTCCCATGTGATTTCGTGCACATTTCTCACAATAATTTTTTTTTAGTCCTCACCAAAGCCATCATCGATAGGGGCAGGCGTCGTTTACTCATACCTACTTCATGACTTCAGAGTCTCCGAGTCTTCATCAGCACGTCCGGCTACACTTGTTTTGGAAACTCTTCAAATCTGACAGGCAATTTGACATATAGGCAGTCCACTCTAGTATTTCTTCAGATCTTCCCCGGATCTTGGCTCAGTGCTAAGCTTTGTGGCTTTATGGGGTATGGGTGCGGCGGTGGATTCAGTAGGAGTGATCGATCCTTTCTTTGCCCCTGATCCCCGATACTCGAGCGGCCCGGAACGGAATCCCCCGAGACGGAGCCACTATTGGAGTCCCACGCATCTGGATGCTTTGGAGTCTGGGGGCGACGGAGCCCGAAGATCTAGAATCCATTTGGATCCCGGAAGTTCGAATGAAATGCGGAGTCAGGCATTGCAGACCATCAAGGGAGCTATGTTTGCCACGGCTTCTTTCTGGGCTTTCCGAGTTATCACTGTTCTCGCGGTTCCTTGGGGCTCAAAAGTCCTTCTGTGAAATTCAGCGGCATTCTCTGGTTTCCAGCATTGCAACTGAAGGATCGACAAATCTGAACCGTGGGCCCCGAGCCCGGACCTTTGATGGCCTTCTTCCTACTTCAAGAGGCGAGGATTCCACGCCAATTCCTGCCTCCTTCCGCTGTTTCAAGTTGATATCTCGCTAGGAACTGCCGTTGCCGAGTATATACAAGTATGTAAAACACCCCGTCGGTGAGCATTAGCGGAACCTGAGCCATTCTCGACGTCATTGGACACTGGTTGGCGGTTGCACGGAACGCACCGACACTGTGACATGAACGACCGATGATATCCGTTGCACGACAGGTACTTGGAAGGGGAGTACTTGCCATGGTCGGATAATTGGAGTTCCCGGAGAGCACTTTCCATTCTGGATGGTTGCCCCTGGCCATTTGGAATCGGATACCTGAGGTACGCCGGGGTCGTGCACCACAGAGATACTTTCCTTATTTGCGTTCAAGTGTTCTATCCGATATCGCTGTCAGCAGAATTCAGTCCCTTCGGGTGCGGATTCTGGGTTGGGAGGAACACAAATTCATGAGGAGGACAAATTGCTGCCATATCTTGAGACTCATATGGCATGGAGGAGACTCGTGGACAAAATGTTCGAGTGGTGTCTCATTCTTTGGCCTTTTGGACGAGGAAAGCAGATTGGGGTATGGCAGTCGAGCCTTCTCTGCCTAGAAATACTTGTGCCTGATCCAGATTCAGGAATTCAATGAGATCTGGGAAGGTGCAATTTCCCTCCACTAGCCTTGTCCCTATTGCGCCTACCTTTCCACCTTGTACCACCATTGAATTCCGATTAAAGCTAACGATTTCCACGAGCAGATTTAAGACGTGTTAGCTGGTTTGAAAACTCGAGGGCCTCCAAAACAATAACGTGTGGTCGTCAAAGCATGCGAATCAGCCACAACGTATCTGAATGCCCATATCCAGCCTATTTTTACGATCAATCAGTTCATTTGGTTCCTGATGGAGACGTAGCACAATGAGGGGTTTTGCATCACGAGGCGGCGGCTGTGCTTAAGCCAAGGCCTCGGAGAAAATGAAGGAGGAGCAGGCGACCCATCAGGATGGCGCTCGTTGACCTTGATTCATCTGGATAGAATTGACTGAATTGGAAAGTGCATCAATGTTGGAAGGGTTGTGAATGCATAGAGGTAAGTGCAGTACCAGCCCAAGGCGTTCCTTCTCCTTTTCAGCGAGATGTTCTTTAGACTTCGGCCTGGGAGTGTCCGCTTGAGCCACGGCCTAGTCCCTTTGAAGGAGAGGATCGATATCCTGGCGTGACACCTCTTCCCCAGCCCAGTACTAATTTCCATCCTCGCAGCTCGGAGCCTCCTCAAACTAGGTTCTTCGGCAATACCGTCGCCAAGCGACATGAATCCAGGATTCTCCTCTGAAATCGAATGCTGCACTATTCAACCTTCGTCGTCTGTTTTTTTCGCGGCCTATCACACCAGTCATCGGCCCAACTCAAATCACGGCCATTAAGCGGTATCTAAGAGATCACTGGGACGAGCGAGCATTATGGATCTTACCTTCAGCAGTACCCGCATAGCTGCCCAGCTGGCAAAAATCCGTCGGATACAGCGAGAATACCAGCATGCGACCAAATATGGCACGAGTAGCGATGAATATGACACCGATATTTCCGATGATGGTGATTCGGACCGCCAAAGCGATGATATGACCGATGGCATTAACAACGACACATGTGACGATGTTGATCAAGAGCACGACAGCCTGGGAAGTAGGAAACACGGCGATGCGCCTAGTGGCGGATCAGATGGATCCGGTAGTAGGCATTGGATGTCCGACACTGAATCGGATGACGAATCTCATACTTCGGATTATGCATCTGAGAGATCTGTCAGTGATTGTGGCGACGACGAGATGGGTGCATTGGAGGCTTTGATTTGCCCGAATATCTCAAAGACATTCAGAGTGAATATATGTGAGTAGATGAGCCTTCTCCTTCACTTCGCGATACCATCAGCAGCACTCCCGCCCCCTTGCCTTTGCGATAGTTTTACAAGACATGACTAACTAAAAGACTGATTCCTAAGGGCGTTGGCGAGAATCGATGCGCAAGGATACGAGCCCCTGAGACATGAAAGACGCGAAATCTGACTCCTCTTCATCATGCCACGCGAGTTTAGATCCGTGACCGGTCGTGAACTGGTGACTTGCTTTTCGGTTATCCAACAACTCGACACCGCCGAGCCATTTACGGGACTCTCTTACGTTTGGGGTGATGAAAAAGATACTCTGCCCATTATACTCAATAACAGGGTGGTCCAGATGACCAGGAATCTCGCTACCGCTTTGAGGCACATAGAGCACGACCGCGGTCGGTTTGGTGTCCGCATATTTTGGGTTGATGCCCTCTGCATCAACCAGAAAGACAACTCTGAGAAATCCCACCAGGTCCAAATGATGGGGGACATTTACAGACGAGCCACTCGAGTTTTTGCCTGGCTGGGTCGAGCGACACGTCAAACTATCCCGACCTTCAAGTGGATAAGAAAGTCGGTAGCCAGAGTCACCTCACGGTACAAGCGCAATAACCCCGGCCGAGTATTTCGCCATGACATACGCGACCCTGCCTGGCTCAGTCAATCGCCTTCACCCTTCAGTGATCTTTACCGTACATTCATGACTAAAGTCGTCCGACCTCGACATGTACGACTGCTTACTGAATTTATCGGCTTGTGCCGACATCCATACTGGCAACGGATATGGATCTTGCAGGAGATATCAAGTTATTCATCCGTCAAAATACATGCTGGATGTAACTCCTTAGATCTTTGGTACGCGGACCTGTTCTGCCTAATCACCAACGCAGCTCGGTGCTGGCATGTTGGACTGTGTCAGGCACGGAGCATGGAACATGCGGTCAAGCCTTTGAGAGCAATCAAGATTGTCGGGGGGGCGATTGCAAGGCAATGTCTGTTCTATATGCTTGTTGACACAATGGAGGCCCAACCCTTGGATCCGACTCCTCATTTTCAGTCAACTAAGCCTGAGGATAGAATCTTTGCATTACTGGGCCTTGCCGGCGATGCACCGGACTTAGAACTAACGCCTGATTACTCCAAAGGGGCCAAGGAGATCTATACGGAAACAGCTTCTTCTATTCTATGGCTTCACGGAGAACTTAGCCTCCTTTCGTTTTCGCAGGTACCAAAACTCATTGAAGGTCTTCCCAGTTGGGCACCGGACTGGTCAATGGTTCTGCCGGCTTGGCCTCTCTATCGTCATTTTCACCGTCCGGAGGAGTCAGGAGCGTGTCTGATGCAAACAAGTCAAAATCCTCGCGTTGACGGTAACAATCTGATACTAACTGGTGTGCCAGTGCAAGAGTTCATGATGTCCGCCGTGAAGTTCATCAAGCATCATATTTCCAATGCGACACGGCCTTATGCAATCAATATGAATACTCTCGAAGCTCTCTAGCATGTATGTATACCTGTTGCGAGCCTCAAGCCCAAAACAATATTTGAAGGTAACTATGGGTTCGCCGAGTTTCTTTGGGACTACGAGGTGTCGATGGGGGCACAGTATGCGAGTCCAATACCCGATTTCATTCACGTCATTTTCAGTCGTCTTCAAAGTCATCACCACTGGGGGCGAAGAATATTTTCTACAACACGGGGGTTCATTGGCCTTGGTCCTGCATACGTACTGGAAGGGGACGTGGTGGTTATCTTACATGGAGGCAAGATTCCATTTTTACTACGTCCGGTCAAGGACGGAAGACAAGGACACTATGAGCTCATGGGGGAAGCGTACATGTATGGTATGATGGAGGGCCAGTTCATGTGGACGAATCCACCGACGCAAGATTTCACCCTTGTTTGAGGGATGGTGGATGTCAGGATTGTTCAGATTGTTATCAGGAACATACCTTGTTTGCGGGTTTGTAACTTTTCATGGCTACATACATATGAATGGTCCCAAAGTTGGGACCAATGTTTCTGGAACTCGGAGGTACAAGATGAATATGTTCAAGCAAAATCCAATTAGGAAATGAAAAAAAAAAAAAAAAAAAAAAAAAAAAAAAAAAAAGCACCTGCACTTTCATTCACGATGTGAGCCTCAAGATGTCAACCGCATCACTATGCGTCCGAATAGAAAATGCGGATGAACCGAAAAGGCATGAACATACGGACAAAAAAAGAGAAGGAAAAAATCATGACAGCCCGCTGCGATAACTTGATTCGAGAGAAATATGTGCAAAAAAATTGCAAAAAACAATTGGGACCTGGGAGGCTCGAACTCCCGACCTCAGGATTACTCTGATGTTAAACCAGATCATACTGTAGTATGAGACCTGCGCGCTAGCCAACTGCGCCAAGGTCCCTATTGTTGAAGTTTCGCTTGGAACAAAGCTCTAATAAGGAGCTTGCGGAAAGGGAACGAAAGCTTGGGAGTTGCTCCGAAGATCCCAACAGCTAGAAACAAACTGCTGCTTTGGCTGGAACTCTCGCATTCCAAACTAAAGTGCTTGCCATAAAAATACTGACTTGAATAACGGGATGTTTTCAATGAGGGCATTCCGAGTGTTGAAGTGCTCGCTGCAGTGCGTGCCGCGGATGTCAAAACAGCCTCCGATGCACTGTCGCGATTACTGTGCCTTATCGTGCAGTTCGTCATCGACCCGCCCGAAATTCCCCTGGAGATCGCCTCCGATAACCGCGAATGTTGCCTCTTGATACCCAAACTTTTGTTTCATCTTCTTCCCGTTTTGTTTTCTTTCCCCTTTCCTCCTTTTGGTTACAACACCTTCGTTCCCTTAAACCCCCTTGGGCCCTCGCCATGAGCTTCAACCCCATGCTCTGCACTCGCTCCTTCCGCGCCGTGCGCACAACCAGCAACCCAATTTCGTCCCTCTCTGCACGATCGTTATCACACTCCTCCCGCGTATGTCTCGCCGCCGATAACTCTCCCAAGCCCTCCAAGTCCGAACCCAATACCAAACCAAACACCAACCACAATCCAACCCCCTCCGATCCCAAACCCAGCGAACCCCAAAATGCCACCAAACCCCCTCCCCCCGAAAATGACTCCTCTCCCTCACCCGCGCCCGACCCCGAACCGGAGAAAGAACAAGGCCCCATGACCCGCCGTCTCGCCCAAGCAACCGAAGACGCCCTCCTAACTGGCGGCCGCGCCGGCCTTAGCGCCATCGAAGAAGCCGGCTTCGACGAAGACCTGCGCAACCGGCTCCTCGCCAAAGTCGCCTCTGCCAAATTCGTCTCCGAGCATGCCTCCGCTCTCTCCGAAGCCGGGCTTACCTCTTCTGGCCACAGTCGCATCCCGGAATCGGCGGGGCAGGGGACGAGATCGATCGCTTCCTCGCAGCACTGGACGGGCGAGGAGTCAACGGAGGACGCGGTGTTGAGGATGTTGAATGATAAGCATAAACAGTTGGGCGTGGGAGCGAGGGGGAAGGCGAAGATTCCCACGCCTGTGGTGGATATGCGGATTAAACGGGCACCGCAGATGAGCGCGGGGAGGAGGGTGGCGAGCGCGAGGGAGAAGGCGCAGGCATATGTGGATATGGAGTTGCCCAAGGCAGATACCGTGGGACTGACGGAGGAAGAGAGGGAGGAGTTGCGGAGGGAGTTTAGGGAACGGTTTACGCCGATTGCGAGGGCGATGCCGAATACGATTACCGGACTGGCGGCGTTGGCGAATGAACGGATTGAGAATGCGATTGCGAGAGGTCAGTTTAAGAATATACCGAGGGGCAAGGGGGTGGAGAGGGATACGAGGGCTGATAATCCTTTTATTGATACTGTGAGTTCTACTTTGTTGATGCTTTCCGTTTCTAATTGTCTCCCGTCATCAAAAACTTGTGCGGCGTTGCTGATCAGATATGTGAAAAACAGACCGAATACATAATGAATAAAATGATCAAACGCCAAGAAATCGTCCCTCCCTGGATTGAAAAACAACAAGAGCTCATCAAAACCGCCGAGTCCTTCCGCAAGCGACTACGCAACGACTGGCTACGACACGCCGCCCGCACGATATCCAGTCGGGGCGGCACCCTAGAGGACCAAATCCGTCGAGCGAACGAATACGCCCGCGCCGAAGAGATGCATAACCCCCGGAGGCGAAACGTCGAACAAATTTCGGTACCGACAAACTCGACAGAGGATCCAGTCATGGTCAAGATACGGCAGCAGACGCCGGACGTTTCTGCCACTTCTGATGCTCAACCACCAACAACGGCTGGCGAAACACCCACAAAAACCCAAGAACCCGACATCTCCTTCACCAAACCCTTCCGCGACCTTTCCTGGGTCGAAGCCGAGCGCTCCTTCCTCGAACTCTCCATCACCAACCTCAACACCATCACGCGCTCCTACAACCTGATGGCGCCCGAGCTAGCCAAGAAGCCGTACTTCTCCTTGGAGCGGGAACTGAACAACTGTTTTGCGGACGTGGCTCCGCTTGTTGCGCAAACGATCAAGGAGAGGGCGACGAGGCCGGCGGGAGGGAATATTGCTGATAGTATGGCGTTCAAGAAACCGGATGGGATAATGAGTCGGTTTACGGGGGATGGGAAGGGGCAGAGGGTTTATGAGAGGAAGGAGCCGCAGTATGGGTTTAGGGAGTTTTGGAGGGATTTGTGGAGGAAGGAAGGATAAGTAGTTACTGATTGGGGTGAAAATGGGTAAAACAGGTCGGTTATTCTCGGTCATTCTCGGTCAAAGTCTCTACGGCCACGGTTAGTTTACTAGTTGGGGCGAATGTCAAGACCGACTGTTGACCATTTTGGTCAAAACATGCATGCACGCACATGATGGACGTCAGTGTTGGGCAGTCAAGATGATATTGGGGAGGGGGATGAGATTATGTTCATTCGTGAGATCGTGAGATGAGGATATCGGACTAGCCGATGGCTTGCCTGATTGTGTAGAATCCGTGCTCTGCGGGCTTTGTGACATGCCAGTCCCAGACTTGCCACCGTCACCGCACGCCGCCCTCATCATTGCCTGTGCCATGTCCTTGAACAGCTCCATTTTGATCTCTGCCGCCAGTTCCTGTCTCAGCTCCATCAGTTCCTCCTTGATCTCCCGTCGAATTTCGTCCATCAAGTCCTGTCGCATATCGGCCCACAACTGCGACTGCTGCTCCTCCGCCTTCTCCGCCACAAGCTGCTGCGTCTCGCCAAACAAGTTGTCCTCCAACTCAAATCGCACATTCTCCATGTCGGTGTCGATTTTATCTTCCACATGACCGACGATGTGCTCCATTTCCTCCGTATCGTATCGGCATGGAAGACAGTGTTCGCCTCGAGCAGAGTCAGCCATCATCTTTTCAAGGTGTTCGAGGCGACTTTTCAGATCGGCGAAGGCAGTGAGGATGCGCTTGTCGGTGGTTGAGAGAGACAGAGGTTCACTTGTGCGCCGACGTTTGCGGTCTGAGAGGCAGATGTGTTAGTGGTCAAGGGAGAATGATGATGTAAGTGAGTGTAAAGGACATACCAGATGGGATCAATTGTGCCGGACTCTGGAGAGAGCCATCCTTGGTGTATGCCGGCGCCACCACTTCTTCTATCGTTTGCTGCACAGGTTGCGCAATTGTGGCTTTGCTGGCGCTCGTGCTGGGTCCAGCAACATTTGTACCCATCTCAAGAATCACGGCGCCCAAACCCTTGTGCATTCTTTGGAGATTTGCCCGACCGGCATCAGTTTTTGGTCGGTTGCCAATATTGGCGGATGAGAAGACAGTCGGAAGCAAAGCCAATTGATGCCTAACCTCCGGCAGAAAGCAGAGCTTGTCCAGGTAGATGTTGGGTTCCTGGACTGTAGCAAGGGTCTTCAGAGTGTCGAACAGGTCTTGAGATCGTGGCTTTGGTTCCAAAGGGCGATCTTTGGGAACCGCCAAGCTGAGTGGTTGTGTCATGAGGAAGCGTAAACGCATGAACTTATTGGGCGCGTCTTCCATGCCAGGTGTAGGTGGACGGGTGCTCGGATCAAATTCGATGGACCGAATATTCTCGGGATACACGAGAAGACGGAAAACCAGATAGCTGGGGGTGCTGACCTTTAGGAACACCTCAGCATGAAGAACGAAAAGAGCTCGTTGTTCCGAAGTATCGACGTGAAAGTCCAATGACAATTTGGATGTGTGTTGGACGACATATTCGGCATCCTCCCATAAAATCACACCTCCACGATTCAACAGATCGACCTTGCAGTGCCTTTCGTCGTCGCTCGAGTCGAACACGGCCGATATGCTGTCATCATCGTGGTTGACGAGACTGTCGGTTAGTTCGGTTAAACATCAATCTTGTTGCGGCGCACGATGAACATGACAAACGGGAAGAGGCAGACCCGCCGCTCACCCGTGACGACGCAACTGTCCATCGGTTCCCCCAGACGGAGGTGGAAGAGTGCTACGGCCAGCGGCATCTGCATCCACGGCCTATCGAAGAAGCCCCAGTCCTTCCAGCAAGTGGCTAGCCTGTGGATAGGAGTTGGCAAGTTTTTATGGCTTCTCGACCCGGGTTACACGGACTTTCAGAAGCATCGCGCGGCTGAGACGGACGTCCATGTGCCCTGCCGGACACACAGCACCGGATCTGGTTTTGGAAGGATGGGAAAGTCTCGTCGCTCTCGAGTGACGATACAATTGTTGATCGGTTCGCACGAACGGACGCAAGACAGCAGAGAATGCTACGCCAGCAGCATTCTCCACGCTCGCGGCCTATCAAGAGAGCCCCGGTCCTTTCAGCAGCAGTTGACCTGATGGTTGGATCCAAAGCTTCTCGAACTGTGTTATACGGACCCCCAATGCATCGCCAGGGAGAAACGCTCCGGCCATGCATCCTGCCAGACACGCGACCTCGGGGCTGGGGCCTTGGTGGTGATAATCCTGCCGCTCTTGCGTGACATTCAACTGTCGGATGGTTCACAGCCTATCGAGAACCCTAGTCCTTCCAGCAGGTGGCTAGGCTGTGGATAGGAGTTGGTTAAGTTTTTGATACTTACAGCCACCAATGGGACAGAGTCCCACCATCCCCAGGAGAAGGATGCCGTCCCCACGTGCTACGAGCTGTCGATTGCGATCCAGCCTTTGAAAGTGAGACAAAGAAATCAGCGGATGCCAAAGTATGGAACCTATCCGCTCCGCCGGTAGGCCAGCTCCAGCCTCTGAACTACAGGTGATAACGGGCATCAATAGACATCAAGGGCATGAAGTCAGCGCGGAACAGCAAGCCAGAGAGAAGGGAACATTGTGTGCTGATGGTGCTGCCGGTCAACAGATTCACGGTCACGGCGATCTAGTCTACCTGCTACACTACAAGCAGCGACCGCCCCGCTCTGATGGTCAATATGACAGAATATCTACCGGCTAATTGCAACCTCTCCCCCAAC
This sequence comes from Neurospora sp. FGSC 26632, assembly GCA_009804965.1. NCBI lineage: Eukaryota > Fungi > Ascomycota > Sordariomycetes > Sordariales > Sordariaceae > Neurospora > Neurospora sp. FGSC 26632. The sequence goes on along the minus strand of RAOH01000152.1, from coordinate 31,399 downwards.
CTGCCGGGAACGAACAGCGGCATCCACGGTTCAAAAAATGGCAACTTCAGGGACGGGACGTCGTTGTTATATGTTTCACAGCAGGTGGACTCCCACGGTTCCCGCCCCTGGCACAAATGTCAGATAGGTGAGACCAAGTGCCTCAAATAGGCCAAGAATAACGGTCTGTCAGACAGAAACTGGATGACGCCTGAAAAAAAGAGAAACGGGCAACGAGAAAAGAAAGATTCAAGACAGCATTGAAGCCATCAAGTAACCAACGAATCATCTCACTGCCGAAACAAAGAATGGTAAGAGGTATCCAAGGCGGCATACACGGCCGCCGAGACCTCGCCCAGCTGCTTCCAGGACGGAGAAGAGTACGTTAAACCTATTGCAGACGAAGGCGCTGATCTTAACGACTCCTACCGGAGACCCCCCGCACTCTCCAACTCTCGAGATGGCCTCGTGGGTCCGGCCACCCATTCCGTCGATGCATCCACCACCAATCCGCCAATACCGCCTTGGCAACCCGACCTCCGATAGCTTGGCGCACCTTGGCTTTGACCTTTGCGCCGCGGGGAACTTGGGGAACGGACACCAAAATGCATTTGCCGAAAATGCTCCAAAAATGCTTCATTCGTGCGGTTGGACGAACAGGAAATGGAGGGTGTCCTGTCGGTTAACGCCACCGCCCAACCTACGGAGAATACATTATGTACCGGTTATTCTCAAGCGGAGGGGGAAGGAGACGAAGAAACTGTAAGTGAATCTAGCTAGCCTGTGATGTGTGAAGAGACGGACGGCAGAAAAGAATGTGACAATGCAAAGCTACACACGCTTGCGTGCCGCATGTTGTATTCCCAATGTCACGGCCGCCATATTAATATCCAGAAAATGTACGGGTCTGGCATGAAGCCGCTAAGACGAGAATTGAACTGACAGGCAAGTTGACAACATGGTGTGACAGAAAGGGACCCCAGAGCAGGAAAACTTGTGTCGATGGTATATAGTACTGACTCTCCTTTGCCTCTTATCAACTGGAGATGATCTGGATATTTTCACATATTCCCAATCTTGTCACTAGTCGATGCACGCACTTGGATCTTGTGGGTTCAACCTTTCTAGTTGATGCGGGTTACCGTTGCAGTTGCAAAAAGCTTTTCGTCTAGCGGGTTGGCAACCGGAGTCATCCCGTGAACCGGAGCAGATATCCGTTGTCTTGTTTGGGTTCTCTCCGATTGTTCTTCATAAGGGGTAGACCCGCCGTCAGCTATCCACATACCTGTCCCTGCTCCGTCGGTCTTTTTCTTTGTCTTATATACCCTCGAGGACCGACATCACCTTGAGCCGTCAAGTTTCAACCATCGAAGTTCAGGTCGACCTCATCACATAACGACATCAAAATGGGGGACCCAGAGAAGGAAGTTGGTACGTCAACCCTTCACACCACCCTATCCATTATCATCACCGACCCCTACTCACCTCTTCACACTACACACATCATCGTTCAACCTCACTAACACACCCTAGCCCTCCACCACGAGCAAGCCCCCAAAGACGCCGCCTCCTCCAACACCTCCCTCCCCGAGCTCTCCTGGACCGACGCCGAAGAGACCGCCATCCGGCGCAAGATCGACTGGCACTGCGTCCCCATAGTGACGGTTCTGTACATGCTCTGCTTCCTCGACCGCGTCAACATCGGCAACGCGCGCATCCAAGGTCTCGCCACCGACCTGCATCTTGAAGGGACGCAATTCAACTGGGCCCTATCCATCTTCTACATCATCTACCTGCTCTTCGAAGTACCGAGCAATGTCCTCCTCAAAGCGATTGGCCCCCGGTTTTACCTGCCATTGCTAGTCTGCGGATTCGGATTGGTGTCCCTGTGCACGGCCTTCGTCACGAACTTCGGCGGATTGATGGGCGCCAGAGCGATCTTGGGCGTGTTCGAAGGCGGGGCGATGCCTGGCATGGCGTTTTTCCTCAGCACCTTCTACAAGCGGGAGGAGTTGTTGTTCCGAATCGGGATCTACGTCTCCGCGGCCTCGATCGCCGGCGCGTTCGGTGGGTTGTTGGCCACGGGTCTGTCGCGGATTCCCGAGTGGGGAGTGGCTGGTCATACGATCCACACGTGGAAGAACATTTTCTTTTTCGAGGGGATCATCACCATATTTATCGGACTGGCCGCGCCGATTTGGATGCCTACCGACCCGAAGACGGCGTGGTTCTTGGACGAAAGAGAGAAAAGGATCGCGGCGGAACGGCTGGTGCGCGAACACCGCGCTGATCCCGCCGAGAAGGTCCAGTGGCGACATGTCAAGCTGGCGGTGATGAACGTGCATAACTACACTTGTGCGATCGGGTTCTTCTTGATTAATATCACGGTTCAGGGATTGTCAGTGTTTTTGCCAACCATCTTGAAGGATCTGGGTTGGCAGAATACCAAGGCCCAGTTGTACAGCGTGCCGCCGTATGTGTGCGCTTGTCTGGTCGCGGTGGCGGTGGCGTATGGGTCGGATAAGAGCAGGCAGAGGGGTATCTGGCTGGCAGCCTTTTCGGTGTTGGCGTTGATCGGGTTCGCGATTTTGAGGTGGGTCAGTCAGCCAAATGTGAGGTATATGGCTGTGTTCTTTGTCACGGTTGGCGCGTTCCCTGGTGGTCCGGGGTTCTTGAGTTGGGCTATCAATAGTAAGTCATCCCTTGCTTGGTATGATTGATGCGGTGTGGATGATGGATGCTAAACGACAACTAGATTCGGCTGGACCAGCTGTTCGTGCGGTAACCAGCGGTTACGTCGTGACGCTAGGGACCATCGGCGGTATCGTTGCTACGTGAGTTTTCCTCTACACTTCCCCTTCTTCCACGTCATGGACCTAACTTGGCATACCTCATCAGCTGGACCTACGTCCCAAGTGACGCCCCCAAGTACCACACCGGCCACACCATCAACCTCGGCGGGCAGATTGGCGTCGTCTGTCTGTCCATCTTCGGCATCCTCTACTGCGCATGGGAGAACCGCGCCAGGGCAGCAGGCAAGAGAGATCACAGGCTGGAGGGTCTGACGGAGGAAGAACAAGAACAGTTGGGGAACAGACATCCGCGGTTCCATTTGTGGACTTGAAAGACGGATGGTCCCCTTTGCCCGGCTTGGGTTTTTGGTTGTGTATGGCTTCAACATGCCAGTGTTATACCTCTTCCTCTTCGTACTAATGACACTTCTCAACATTCTCCTGGTCTCATTGCGTGATGATGCAGCCCCAGGTACAAAAACTCCTGCCATGCACATACACATACACATACACATACACATACACATACACATACACATACACATACACATACACATGCATGCCACCACCACCCACCCCCTCGCCTCCCTCTACCCCAAAACAGCCCTCAATACAGGTTCTCAAGGCAGAAAACACAGCTAAGGTAATAACAAAACCCGCAGAATGTTCGATTAGCTCAGTTGGGAGAGCGTTCTAGGTGCGTATACTAAACATGTACTACACCTACGAAGGTCAGGAGTTCAAATCTCCTATCGGACAAGTTCCTAGGAATCTCTTTTACCAGGAGAGAGGATTTCTCGACTCTTTTAAGGTTCCCAGAATCCTACCTCCTGGTAAAAGGTATTCTTTCAGAATCAAAAATTAAAAAAAAAAAAATTTTTGATCTTGGCTTTTCATCCGGGTTCTCATCTCTTGATTTCCAGGTTTTCGTTTTTTTTTGTTTTTCGTTTTCCATGTGTCAAAAAAGAACACACGATCCCCAAACTCTTCACGGAATCCCTTGTCAAACCGTCAGTCGTGATTGCTTGGGAATGCTGTTGTTTGGATAAACGTCCACTCGTGGTCGGGATGGAACACTCGACGTTGACCCAAAATGACTCCATCTCGATTGCTCCCCTGTGACAGATGGGATGAATGACGATCTTTGCGGGGCCCCGGATTTCGTTGTTGGCGCTGACTCCGCTAACACATGTGCTGTGGGGCTTCCGAGGGTGCCCGCTGTGGGGGTCTTGGAAGCCAAGTTTCCACTGAAGGTGTGGCGGGGGATCCACTGTGCACTTCAGGATTACAGTGGGTGCAAGTGTAAGTGTTAGTGCGAGGATGGTGGGGGATGAAAGGGTGAAGGCATTCCGGCTTGGATCAAATTTTCTTAAGTCAAGATTTCACTACCTCTACTAACAGAACGCATTGATAGCTTCATCAACATCTCCCCCAAGACCTTCGTCAACAGCTTTCAACATATGAGAAACCCAAGGTTTCTAGTAATCGTATCAATGGTCAAAAAAATCAAAAAAAAAAAAATCAGCGAGATCAAGATGAAGAGCGCCAAACGTTCATCCATCCCAGTCCTCCAAGTCCCTCGGTATTCTGTCAACCTGTCTTCACTTTACCCCAACCGTTCCCCCATTCAAGGAAGATGTTACCCAGTCACACAACTGCCGTCCCAGCCCGTCCCCAACCGTGCGGAGAAAGGGCAATTTTGGCAACACAGCCAAAAGTAGCCAAAATCGACGTCTCACTCAGATCAGCCAATCGAGAACACTGTCTTACCACACCTTGAAAATCGGCAAGATGGTTCGGATAGGAGTGGGACAGCACACAGTAAGTAGGTAGCCTCGGCAGTCTCTCACCCGACAGAGAACAGTGTCAATTTATGAACGACACCCGACGGAACGAATCACCAATTTCACCTTCGGGTTCCCCAATCGAGTCAAGTGTTGTAAAGTCTCCAAGCGAAATCCGGGGTAATTCTCCACACTTCAGCCATGCTTTCCAAGTTCCAACCTGAGCCAAGCCATCAGTTCAGCCATTAGTTCAGACGTCAACCAGACTCTCAAGACAGACAGACAGACAGACAGACAGATGGGTGTGCCGACAGAAGCCACGTGAAAACAAGACGCTCCAATACCCTTTACCTTTTTCTGCCTTCCTGTGTCTAACCACCCGTCCTTTCTCACTGGGTTTCCATTCCACGAACGAGAACCGACTGTGAACTTCCCCAGATTCAATAGCGCTTGGTAACTTGGCAACTTGGCTGGCTGCCCTTGCTGCTTTGGGTAAAATCTGGGGTAAACGTTGGGGGAGGATGAGGGAAAATTGGGTAGTGTAGGTGGGGGGACGAGACAGGACAGACCAAGGAAGGAAGCCATTCATTCGAGACATGATGGAAGTGATCAGCACCGGTTGTCATCATTGGTTTTGGGTGGATGTGGGGGGAACATCTCGTTTGGGGAAGAACAGAGGCGTCCCTGAATGTCGTATGACCGGGTGAAACCTTGGTTTATGATGCCGGACGATATCCGGGTGAAGAGAGCCAGATGGCTGGGTCGAAAGAATGGGGGATGGGGATAGGGATGACGGGACGGGGGCTACATATACCGCCGGCGTCCCTGTCGTCGCATCTTGCCATGTGCCTCGAGTATCTATCCCATTCGCTTGAGGAGCTTGTAGTGTTGTACGACTCGAGATAGACCAACAGCCGAGAGAAAGATACCTCTAGCGAATCTATAGGGATGGTGTAGCATCAACTAACACTCCGTCCCGTCTTCTCAGTACCATCATCCCCTTCCTTTTCTTCTTCTTCTTCTTCCTCCTCCGTCAACCTCCCCTACTACCGCCTCAAACCCCCCAAAATGGGCCTCCCAACCACCGAAAAGCCCTCCACGACGATGACGGGCGCCAACACCAAAAAACCTCACCCAAAAACCAGCATGGAGCCCTCCAAAGACGAGATCGACCTAGCAGCAACCAAATCCAACTCCAACCCAACCGACGACCCCTGGGCCGCCCAATTCACCTTAGCTTCCCCACAATGGCACCGCACCACCTCCAAGAAACTCCTCCGCAAAATCGACCTGCACCTCCTCCCCTTCCTAATCCTCATGTACCTCCTCAACTTCCTCGACCGCTCCAACCTGGCGCAAGCCCGCCAAGGCACTCTGGAGGCAGACCTAGGCATGTCCGGAACGGACTTCAACCTGGCCACATCCATCTTCTTCGTCGCCTACTTGCTCATGCAGCTGCCGAGTAACATGCTCATCACGCGCTTGCGACCGTCCATCTATTTGAGCAGCGCAATGGCGTTGTGGGGAGCTGTGTCAGCTTGTAATGCTGCTTCGCAGAAATTTACGCATTTGCTGGTGGTAAGGATCATGTTGGGGATCGTGGAGGCGCCGTTTTTTCCGGGGGCCGTGTTCTTGATGAGTAGTTGGTATAGTAGGGCGGAGCTGACGAAGCGGATGGCGTATTTTTATAGCGGGAATGCGTTGGCGAATATGTTTGGGGGCGTGATTGGGGCGGGGGTGTTGGGGAATTTGGAGGGGGCGAGGGGGGTTAGTGGGTGGAGGTGGTTGTTTATTATTGTGAGTATTTTTTCCCGGGAGACCGGTTGGTGTTGATGATTGATGATGCCCTGGGAGGGATAAGGATGTGGCTGACTGAGACGATAAAAAAAAAAAAAAACAGGAAGGAACAATCACCATCGCCGTCGCCATCACCGCTGCGTTCGTTTTGCCAGATTACCCCAATACCACGCGCTGGCTGAGCGAAGAAGAGCGGGCTTATGCCTCCTGGCGCTTGTTAGCTGATATCAACGAGTCCGATGATCAGAATACTCGCTCGGTTTGGGACGGGCTGAAGCTTGCGCTCAAGGATTACCGGCTATACCTCTTCGTGCTCCTGCAGCACTTGTCCCTGCTCAGCCAAACGTTCCAGTACTTCTTCCCCAGCATCGTGAGCACTCTCGGATACGGCAAGATCGAAACCCTGTGGTTGACGGCTCCCGTGTGGTTTGCGACGTTTTTGATCTCCGTTTGCGTGACGTGGACGAGTTCGAAGACGGGCGATCGCAGCTTGCATATCTTCTTCTTGATGTTGCTGGCCGCTGTGGGGAATGCGGTTGCGACCGGCACGACGAAGTTGGGGGCGAGGTTCTTTGCCATGTTCTTGATGCCTATGGGAGCGGTTTCTGCTTGTGAGTTTTGTTGCATTATCATAATTCCTGGTGAAGATGAGACTAACAGACCCCAGATCAAATCATCCTGTCGTGGGTTGCCAATTCGTTCCCTCGTCCCATGGTCAAGCGCTCGGCTGCTGTCGCTATTGCCAACATGTTTGGAAACACGGCTAGTATTTATGGGTCGTACATGTACCCGGCATCGGCGGCGCCACAGTACATCCCCGGGGGTAGTGCGAACTCTGTGATTTGCCTCCTGGTAGGTTTGCTTGCGTTATTCTTGCGGTACCTGCACAAATGGGAGAATAAGAAGCTGGAGAAAGCCGAGGCAGAAGAGGCTGAGAACCCAGAGACTGCGGCTGCTGCGGCGTCCGGCGATAGGAGAGCCGCTGGATTCCGGTATATCTACTGAGCTCAGAAGACCTAGCTAGTGCTGAGAGAAACAGTGGTTACTTGTCCGTCCACATTTCGTGCCTCATTGTATCGCTGCCTTTATGATATCCGGCTCAATGAACAAGACAGGCACAAAAGAACAAGAGCAAGAATGCGGAGACGGTAACTTTTCAGAAGGTGAAACATCAATCAATTGCCCAAACGCCAGATGCTTAAACTCCGAACCATAGATGCAGATAGTACATCACCGTGTAGCCTTTTACTCCTAACTCACAATAACGACATTACCCCATCAACTCAACACCGTTCCGTATCGCACCCACTACCGCACCAGTCTGGATCATCTCTCCCGCTCCGCTCGCTACCCGATGCTCGATATTCGCAAGAGCATCAAGCCATGCGATCATAACCTGGGGCTTGACTTCTAGCTTCACGATCTCCTCCGACAGAGCGGTGATAATGTCGGCGAGTGCCAAGCCCTGGGCAACCTTCAATGTGTTGATCGTAGACAGACATGTTGTGACGTCGCTCGTGCTAAGAAGTATGCTGAGAATCTTCTTGATGGCATCAGGTGGTGGCGCGGCAACGCAGTTGTAGATGGTTTGGATGGTGATGGTTTCCCGCACGATATCCTTGTCGGCGACCTTTGGGCCGTCCTTTGGTTGAAGTGGTGTGCCTGGTTGACCTGGGTTAGTTTCAATTCGTACCAAAAATGAAGGTGACTGCGACTTACTAGACGCATGACAAGCCTGTAGTACGTTCAGCGCACGACGCATATCACCCTTGCTCAACCGCACCAGCGCATCGGTAGCGTCTGGCATGATCTTGACGTTCTCCTCCTCAATAACCTTGTCCACCAAGACACGAATATCCTTCTCTTTTAGAGGGCTGAAACGGAACCGCGTGCATCTCGACAGAAGAGCAGGGCTGAGCTTGTGGGAGTAGTTGGCAATGATGCAGAAGCGAGTGTTGGCCGTGTACTTTTCCATAATGCGACGGAGAGCCATCTGAGCGGTGGAGGTCATGGCATCGGCCTCGTCGAGAATGATGAGTTTGAAGCCAGCCAGCCCCGAGCGCGAAGCAGAGGAACCGAGGGTGAAGATCTGCTTGGTGGAGGCAAAGGTCTTGATCTGCTCGCGCACAACGTCGATACCACGGTCATCGGAGGCGTTCAACTCGAGCACCATCTGGCGCATGTTCGCGGCGCCATAGATTCGTCGGGCAAGAGCGAGAATGGTGGATGTTTTGCCGGTACCGGGAGGACCGTAGAGAAGGAGATGGGGGAGTCGGTTCGAGTCGACAAACTTGTTGATGGTTGCGAGGATGTCTTGGTGGCCAGACACATCGGCGAGGGACATGGGGCGGTACTTTTCGACCCTGTCACAATCTGGTTAGGCATTGTATGGGTCAATTGAAATGAATCGAGGGCAATGAATACCATGGGAGACTGTCTTCTGCTTCGACGGGCAGGTTGGCGGCGCTTCGTTTGCCCTTGCCTGTGTTGGAGGCAGCGAACATGACGTCCCTGGTGACGGGGACATCAAGATCCATTTCATCCTCAAAGTCCGACATGGTGGTGGAATTGGGCTGATTTGGCGGTGAAGAGGCTGATATGGCCAGGAATCGATGCTGGAGGTCTTGCGTCGACGTGACCTTTGTCTTTTGTTGGTGTTTTTGACTTGGTGATGCTGGAAAGTCAATCTAGGAAAACGCGTCGTTCGTAAAGCTAGACGCGTCAGGCAACAGGCCCCTCGTGTGGCTGGTTAATTGGTTTTGGATGCTGAGCCACATATAATTAGTGGAGCACGTGCGCCTGAGCCACAGTCTAGTGAACCTCTACTGTCCTCGCACGTTTCCTTCTGAATTTGGAACTTCAACTTCACCACCTCAAAGGTTCACGCTCATTTTACTCTCGTTGTTCTCTAGTATGGCAGATCCTGACACATGAACATCCTCTTCTCCTGGTGAACTCACTTCATTTCCTCCTTTGTTCACAGAATTGAACCATTAAGTTCCCACTCCAGTTCTGGGTCAAGACGCCAATATTTAGGATGCCCGACCACTCAACTCTGTTGGCTTTCATCACTCATCCCAGCTCGAACGTCTCCCACTTCTCTTCAACTCGATCCCACGCATCGCTATACATTCGGCCAACACCCGCACGCTCAATGCGGACGCGGCCATCTGTTCCCGGATCCGTCATCCGTTCTATCATCATGACGTTGACCACGGCTCTCTTCTCGGCTGTAGCAGCTTGCACCAGTTCCTCTCGCTCAAACTTGTCTGCGTCCGAAAGAATGATGAACTCTTGTGTAACCTTCGAAATAAGTCTCAACTCATGTGCAACAAACTTCCTTCGATAGGACCACGTCAACCATAATGATCCTATCCACTCCTCATCACCTCCATCAGGATTCGTCGCATGCGTTATCGCATACCGCGTCAACCGTGTTGGCCGGACCCGAGGCAGTGGAGGGACTGCATCCTCATTGCCTCGGTCCTCAATCATGAGTCTGAAACGGGCGACGCGAGCTTTCAAATGTAGGAAATATGGGTCCGGGCCAAGGCTGATATCTGTCTGATATCTACCAGTGCTGTTGGCCGAAAAGTCAGCACCATAGTCGTAGTAGACTGGTACTGTCCAACCGGCCCATGCCCAGCTTGGCCATAGCGGTCTCCCTTTCCTCTCATCCAAACGTATTCTCTTCGGCTCCAGTCTTGGTCGCCAGAGAAGCCCCGGATGCAGGAGCCCGCCCGTTGGCATCCCGTGGACAAACCCCACGTCCTGGGAAAAGAAATGATCTTTGATCACGTTCAAGATACCCTGGATCCCATTTACGCGGTCTGTTATGAATGTCATATTGCGACAGGTGTATTGCCCTACCAGCTCGGGATATCGCTTGAGCTGGAACTTCAAATTTGGCCGCAACTCAACCGTGGGAGGGACTTCAGTAGGGACAATACTGAAGTTAACCACCTGGTCAGCCGCGGATAAGTCCAGGTCCGGGGACTCGGCCGCAAAGTCTTCGCTCCAAGCGGCTTGTTGACACTGAAAGTGTACCGCGTCATCGACAAAGTACATATAGCGCAGGGACAGGATGCGCTCCTGGTAAGTCCATCCTCTTTCTTCCCATGTTGTTCTAAGCAGCGCATCCGGCCAGGCGCGAGAGCGATTCATAATGGTGAGGTCTTCTGATATAACAACTTGTTTTTGTTTGGCTTCCCGCGTCCCAGCCTCTACCCCAGGCAGACCAGCGTTCGCATCTTCTCCACTGGCAGCCACTATGGTGAGGTCCGCGTATTGGTAGATCTTTCCCATCTGCCCTATTTGGTGCCTTTTATCAAGGTTCTTGTAAGTGTCGGTGTCATCGTTCTGGATGATGCAGATGGAGTCGATCCAGATGTAACGGTATCCAAGTCTTTGCGCCAGCGTCATTGCGTCCTTTATCGAGCGCGGGAACAATGACTCCTTTTCCATCATCCCACCAGGAAGTCTCAGCTCATCGACATTTTCTTCAAGGGTCTTGAAGACTTTCACCCGACCCCAGACGTAGCTCAGTGCCACGTACGGTACAAGATTGTTTCTTTCGACCAAGCAGTTCTCCTTGAGATCAATGAGTCGGATAAATGGGCCGAATGTCGGTACAGTGGTTGATTCCGATAGGCTCTGTTGTCTCACCCAGTGGGAGCACTCCGTTCCATGCCATTCCCTGCAAGACTTCAGCCAGGTCCTGACACGATCTATATCGATCTGACCCTCGTCGAGACGTCTCCCCTGGAATAGTTCCCCCTCTCTGCCCAGTGGCACGAGATCAAAAGGAGTAAAAGCCGGCGCTCTTCCGATCATAGTCGACCGAACCGTGAGCCTTAACGTTTCCCACGTCTCCGTGCTCTCTACTCCATTATCCAGGTCATTATCGGGCGAAGCTTTCTTCCTCCACCGCACATCTCCGACCCAGCTCATGACTATATCCGCCTGATCTGACCAAGCAATGTCATCGCAAGCTTCGGCGATTAGCTGACACATCTTGCACCACGAGCCCCGTGCTGCCACTTCATTATAGGTACCAAGATGCCAATCCGGAGGGAATTGTTGGCTAAACGGTCGAGGTCCGAAATCTGAGCGTTTGAGGTCCATCACACGGTGCCGGGCGCAGAGACCTAGAGTCGGATCTTCTGGTGGAAGATCTAGCGACCGATTCCATGCTCGGCGTGGTATGTCTGTTGTATGAAAAAGATCATCATGGTGAGTCTCGAGTCGAGTGACCTCTTGACCCGGCGGAGGGACATAGTCGAGGTCTCTCGGCGTATAGGTGAGTGGCATTGTTGTGGGTCAGTGAATGTATGAGCGGTATGAGTTGTAAACAAAAATGTTGCCACTTGAAGAGGCGTTGCAAACGGCCCAATATAAACCCAAAGTGGAGGGTGACTGTAAGGCATTGGAAGAACATGGGGGATGGCTCTGCTTAACCTTACTTATAACCACGCTATTACCACAGCCCAAAAATCTCATGGGACCCCGCTGTGGCCTGTGACACACTCACAAAACGTTTTAGGAACCAGTCAGCTTTCATTCATCAGCCTCTACTAAAGCCTTGGCGCAGCTGAGCCTCAAAATGCCCACTTCCAGCTTATTGGGTATCCATCGATCACGGAATCCCAACGTTGCTGCTCGGCATAGTTATTAATACTGACCCGGGGATGAGGTTGATTTCCAGTGAACCAGAAGATGAAGCGAGGGATATGCTTCCGTACATGACGCTGATTTGGCTATAGGGTGCACTTTCGTTGGACACTGACATGGCGTCTACATTTGACACATTGGGAAAAGTGATAGCGGAAGTGTGGTCTGGAGCAAGCGAAGCGGTATCTTGCCCATATCGAGATAGCTCAAGGACGTAAAGGCTTTATACGGTTGAGTGTTCACACAGCCCTGCATAGCAAGTCACCTCCGTCTCCTAGGCCGCAACCTCCTCCACCACTCCTTCCGCCATTCCAGCCACCACGTTGAGCTTGTAACACTACAAACTAGAAACACCACCACCGTCATGGGCACCGAAAACGCCACCCAGATCCAGAAACTCTTTTGAATAACCCCATCTCCTCCTCCACCTCCGCCTCTTCCGCCCCGTCGACCCGGAGGGTCATAGCCATCAACAACCTCCCACTGAAAAGCTGGCAACGCAAAAAGCGTAGCAAAAAACGTCGCCGGCAAAAACGCCATTGTCATGACAGCGATAACACGCATAGAGGAGGCCTCGCGGTGGTTTGTAGATGCGTCGGTGCGCGAGATCCTCGCCATAAGCACGTTGGTCCAGACCACCGCCTCTTTCTGGCGACAAGTCCAGCCAAAGATACGAGCTTTGAGTTGAGGGATGATCAGTTCGCGAACGACAAGACGAATTTGCGCGTTCGCTTCCTCCGTAACAGGATCCATGGCATCTCCATCCTGCCTAAACCTCCGCCAAAGCTTCCTGCCCGTCAACTGTCTAGCCATCCCCAAAGCCAATCTAAGCGCCGACTTCGCCTCCTGCGCCTTCGTAACCACCCTCCCCAACACTCGACACCGTCTCGACAGCGTCTCCATCAACACCGGCGACAGCTCCATCGAGTCCGTATAAATCTTATCCGAAGCCCTCGTCCCTTCTTTCACCTCCCCCCGCTTCTCCTTTCCCCCTTGAAAAGGAGGCAACCCATCACTTTCCATCATCGAGGTGATGCCAATCCCCCCCATCTCCCCCCTCCAAACACACCCCCTCGCCACATCCGCCACCACCACCCCCACCGGACTCGCCAACACCCCCCTGAAACCCAAAACATGATGTTTGACGACCGCAAACTTGTGTCCCATCCTCTCATCCACAAGACAAATCCCCAGCGTTGTCCGTCGAGTGACATTATATGACCAGATGGTCGTGACGTCGTTCGAGTGCAAGTAAAACCTTAGCATCTGTCCATCGAGAGGAGCAGTGAGTTTTGAAGTGGATGAAGCGGGACCGCATTTGAGTATGTGAAACCCGACGGTGTGGGTGTGGTAGAGGTAGAGGGCGTGCGGGTCGAGGTCGAGGAGGTGGAAGAGGAGGAGGAGGAGGTGAGGGTTGATGAGGAGGGCGTGCCGGGGGGAGTGGGAGATGTGGAGGAGGCGGAAGAAGGCGTGCGGTTGGGGTTGGGGTTGGGGGGAGGGGGTTGTGGTGCTGCCTTCGGAAGTTGTGTCGGAGGTTGAGGGTGGCCTGGGTTGAGGAGAGCTGGAGGAGGTAGTGGGGCCGGAAGAGGTGGAAAGAGGTGAAAGCGGTACCGGTTTGGTCAGTAAGTCCTCGCCGGCACGGGATTTGAGGAGGGATTGGGGGATGGTGGAGATACCCCACGAGCTGAAAGTGGAATCAGCGTGGGAGACGATGCCGAACTCCTGGAGGGGAGGTTCGGGTTGCGAAGAGTTGTTGAAGGAGAGGATGGATGGCCAGGTGTTGGGGTCCTGGTTGCGGTCGAGGTCGAGGGTGGAGGTAGGGAGGCCAGCTGCTTCGCGGGCTAGGTGGCGGAAGCCGTTCATTGGGGCCTGAATTGAGGTGAGCTATCCAGTCAAGTGTAGAGATGGAGCTGGAGGTGAGTATGACAGTGATAGTTGAAGTGAACACCAGGAATCTATATACGCCATCGCACATCCAGCCGCGGTCACTGTCCAGAACCAGAACCACGGAACCCTGCATTTCTTTTGCACTTCCAACCCCTAAACCAAGAGGCAAGACATTGTAACCCTCGAACCACGGTTCATGCTATCACCGGGCCCACCGCGGCCCTCAACATGAACACGTCTTTGATGGCATCGTCGCAGACGTCGCTCGGGATCATGCAAGTTGCCTTCACCGCCAGCCTATGTCTCGATCAGCCCTTCCAATGAGGTGCGCATTGTGAACCCCCAAGGCGTCAAGTCCCTTGTTTGACGCCCGTAGAGGCGTAGACTGACGCAGAGGAAGCAAACAGCGAGGGGTTTTGTAGGCAGTTGGGGTTAGTGGGACAAAGGAAGACGGCAGGTGGGTTATGCAGGGTTCCTTGGTTCCGAGACGAGGAGAGGGGAAAGATCGGTGAGAGCAGAAAATGAATTTCAAGCTACGAAGAGTTCGTGGCTTTGCGTGCGCAGTCTGACTCCTTCTGGAGCTGGAGCTCAGGCCTTATGAACTGATGAGGCTCCGGCTGGTTTTCGTTGGTTCTCAGCGAGTTCCGTCGAACCCAAAGTCTAGTCGACTTCAACAATGAGTAACCGAATTTGAACGCAAGGGCAAGAAAGTAGAAAGTGAGTCGATTGGGCATAGAAACTCATATCAACAGGCGAACTAGGAGCCGAGGGAGTGGACGGCGAGACTTGGAGGGCGTATAAGAGCATAAAAGAGACGCTGCTCATGATGTTTCAAGCGCGGCTTGTAGGCGTACCGGAGGGCCAGAAATTTCCTCGGCAACGGGGAGGAATGAGCGTTGGGAGTGGACAAAAGATTCAGGATAACTTAAAAGACGGCCGAAGAAAAAGGGGGCAACATACCAAMAAAAAAAAAAAAAAAAGAGTAGCCCGCACAGGAGTTGAACCTCTCTAATTCGCTTAGTGTCAGTACTAATACGATCTTGACGTATTCTCGACGATGTTTCTAGTTGCACTAACGGGTCACGAAGCAGACTACAAAACCCTCCAGCTATATACCCATAAACAAATTTACTACTCGGGTGTATATTGTCTACTACTTACTACCCTACCACGGCGTTATTGTGTCTAGGAAAGAAGCGGATTGACATGGGAGAAAGATCTTAGAGACCATGACCACACCAACCGGCCGAACCTGTAGCATGGAGAACTTTAACCACAAGTGAATGGAAGTTTGTCCTTTTGTTGCTCCTGGCACAGAAAGGTGATGGCCGCCCGGGCAGCTTTTGCTCCAGGCAACTTCAACAGCGACGGCCTTCAACGTGGTTGGCCCATACGTGTACGTATCTCGAAAGTCAACTCGCAAGTGAGCAAGCGTATGTAACAGCGATCATAACAACCTAGAGAGGTGCGAAAAAAAAAAAAAAGAAGAAGAAGAAAAGGTGGACTTATAGCTACCGGGCGGCTCGAACGCGCAGCGTCCACGAGAGGCGGGGGAAAGGAAGAGAAGGGGAGGGCGGGGGGCCGTTCTACCGTGCCCACCACTGCGCCATCCTACCAGCTTGCCACGAAAATATTGGCACGGGAAGTAATACATATACCCTACAAGGGCTGGATTGCGGGCTAGTGAATGCTGTTGCACGATCTTCATGTTGTTTTAATTAATGTCGGCCTGATGCCTTTTCAGATTCCTCAAGTCACCCATCTTGATCACTCACTCCTTCGTTCAACCTCCTCCTCGTCCCCCTCCCTCGCAACCTGCTCCTCCTCCTCATGCTTGTTCAACTTGACATTGATGAACATGGTAAAAATCCCCAAATCGTACGTCAACCTCAGCGCACCTGCCACCACAAACGCCACCCAAAACCTTCCTCCGTCCGCCAACACTCCCGTGATACTCGGTCCCATAGTCGATGCGAGTGTCCTCAAAGTGCTCGTGATGCCCATGACCGCCGTCCTCTCTTCGGGCTTAACCACCGCGGCAATCAGCGCCGCCCTCGGAGCCTGATCCATGTTGTTCAAACCAACTCTGATCAGCAGGAGAGCAAACGCGGCTGTGACGTTCTTGGGCCAGGGGAAAAAGAGCACCGCAGCCGAGGATGGGATGTGCGTAAAGACCATGGTGTTGACAAGACCGATGTTCCTTGCCAGGGGGCCCGCAAAGACGGACGACAGAGCGGCGAGGAAGTAGGCGACAGACAAGAAGTCGCCAAGCATCGACTTGGGCAAATGGAACTTCTGGTCCATGTAGTACGTCGTCAAAGACATGGAGACCATACCATCAGCCGCGTTATCGGCCATGAGCAGAGCCCAGAGAATGAGCATGATCGAAAGCGTCGACCGGGAAATCTCGACGTTGAACCATCCCCTTTTCTTCTGCTTCGGCTCCTCCTCTTCTCTCCCCACAACAACAACAACATCCCGCGACGGCCCCGCCTCCGCCGCCGCCAATAACGGCTCCGTCTCCCTCGTCCCATCCGTCTCTGGCTCCAACACCTGCACTAGCGGCCCCTTTACCGCCCTCCCCCGTCCCTTCTTCCCCCCTCCCAACTCACACTTATCAGTCATCCCCCAAACCCCCAAAACATTAACCRTCCCCATAGCCACATACCCCCAAAAAACCGCATGATACGCCTCCCTCCCCTCCCACTTCTGCGTCTCAACCAACCATTGCACCACCCTACCCGCCACCGCCGTGCCCGCACAACTTCCGGCTGAACTCATAGCAACATACCACCCCAACACCTCCGCCCTCGTCTCACTGCCCGTCAGCTCAGATACCATACTCTCCTCTATCGCCCGGAATGGCCCAAAATCGCCTCCCGTCGCGCTGATAACACCCACCACCGCCGCCGCCAAAAGCACCCAGTAATTCTCGCACGTCGCAAAGATGACACCGGAGGAAATCATCATCACAGCCCCAATCAACAAGGTTCGTCTCCGCCCTAACCGGTCCGCTACCAGCGTCAAAAGTAACGACAAGACGACGTCCCCCATAAGGGTAAGGCTCATGAATAACCCGATTTGGCTGTCGGAGAAGTGAAGAGAGGAGAAGAAAAGGGCGAGGATGAGCGAGGAGGCGCCGTAGGAGAGCATGCGGGTTGTGCGGTTGAGGATGATCAGGAGGGCGTCGGAGGGGGTGGAGAGCAGGGAGGGGAGGCCTGTTAGGGCGTAGAGGCGTTGGGTCATTGTTGTGGGTGGTGGTGGTTCTGGGGACATTTTGGAGGGAGTTGGTGGTTGACGTGGCGGTGATAGTTGTAGTCGTGGTGGTTGAAGTGGCTGGTGGTGAATCAGTCAGATGTTGGTTGATGTTGGTAGGGTGTCGTACCCGTGCGTGATGTGACCCAGGTAAAGTGAAGAGATATGAATGGATGTTGGCGATGGATGATTGAAAAGCCTGATGAAGCAACTAGTTGATTGTGGATGCCGACAAAATGATGCCAAAAGATGGTGAAGCAAAAAACAAAGCGTACTTTCAAAATATATAGCGACGACGTAGGTATATATAAAAGCCAGACGAGCTTGCAGACGAGGTTGACTCAAACGACGTTGACTCAAACGACGTTGAAATTCCACATTTCTTCTCCGCTCGGAGCCGAACCGGCGATCACCAATTACAATATTTCACCCCCCCTCTGACCCTTTCGGCGAGAATACCTTGTATGACTCCATTCATTGAACCCTGAACCTTTCCCGAAATCGGTTGGTCGGTTGGTTAACTCCGAGTGTGATCCGAGGCCAGATAGGAACTCTGGTCAAAGTTGGTCAGGTATCCTGTAAGCCACGGCAACAGTCTTGGCCAATGGCCAGCCGGTGATTGTCCGGGTTTAACGACACCAACTGCAACATCAACACAATTTACAACAACGACGAGCTTTCTAAAACAACAAACCAACAACAAAACCATGCATTATCCTACATCCGTAACATCCACCACTTATCCTACCACCAGCCTCGCTCAACAAAACGACCAACGTCCAAAGCAAACCCTTTATCCCGTATTATGCCCCTGAACACCCGCCCAAAGCCCCTCATCATCTTCCCCTTCCGCCCTGAACGACTCTCCCCTCCTTACTTTCTCCGCCGCCTCTCGTGCAATCTCCCCAATGGCTCTCTCCCCAAGAGTAAAGGGGGTATAAAAGAGGTAATCATCCGGCATGTTGCAAACCGTCAATGTCCCATCTTCTTGTTCTGTTGATGTCGCCGCTTCTGTGTTTCTTTCTTTTTTCCTACCTGCACCTGCCCGTGCTGCTTCGGCTTGAACACTGGTAGCAAAAGCAGAAGCTTTCTCCTTAGAAGAATCCGTAGTAGAATTCGACTGCTGCACCAACCCCTCCTCCTCCAAGTCCACCAGCTGCTCCGTCTCCGACTTGACCGGCTTAATACAAGGCTCCCATACCTCTTTGTACCACTTATTTATCGGCTTCTGACCAAGTCCGTTTCCATCACTGAGTCCAGAGCTGTGTAGTTGCCCTTCTATCAAGGCCGAGGTAAGGTAGCCAACCATGTCATAGGTTATGAAGTCACGGACTGGCGGTTGCTTGTGCTGCTCAGTAGTAGGCTTCGGCTTTGGCTCGTCGACGACTTTTTCAGCGGCGGCTTTTGTCTTCTTGCGCTGACCTGTAGGGTTTCGCTTCCCGTCACCGTTTGCGCTCCCACCATCAAGTGATGTATTATCCACGTCCGTGTCCGT
This sequence comes from Neurospora sp. FGSC 26632, assembly GCA_009804965.1. Classification (NCBI taxonomy): domain Eukaryota; kingdom Fungi; phylum Ascomycota; class Sordariomycetes; order Sordariales; family Sordariaceae; genus Neurospora; species Neurospora sp. FGSC 26632. Next base: position 12,740 of record RAOH01000152.1, on the reverse strand, counting down.
GGTCAAATAAAGCTCCTCCACCCCAATGTCGTCCGACCTCTCCGCCCACGCATACAACTTATTCCCCATGACTTGGTTCCACGTATCCGTCAACTTGGCTGCATTTCGCATCTGCTCGGCTTTAGAGTGCGGGGCCGGTGTTTCCGGACGGTTAGAATTCCACCCGGGCGTCATGGAGATGTCGAACAGAGCGGGGAAGAAGACGCGGAAGGTTTCGAGTTCGGGTTTGGGTTTGGTTGTCTTTTCTTTTGCGGAGCCAGAGACAGGCGCGCCGGCGGTGGCAGCGGATTTGGCTTTGTAGACTTCTGGGTCAATGATTCTCATCGGGCCCGGTTTAATCTTGCGTGGGAGGAGTTCGGTGATGTTGGATATAACCGTGATGTCATTTAGTATGGTGCTCTGATAGAGACGCTCCATTTGCTCGATAACGTGGTCGGTTAGCTGGTCAATAACCGCTTTGCCTGTAGCAATGGGGAGCGTGGCCAGCGACCACACGTCCCATTGACCCAAGTTGAAGACCCAGAGTGTCTCGTTGGCTTTGGGAAAAGTAGTTGTGTTTTGCAGGTTGAGGAATGCCGTCACTTGGGCGCTCAGGTCTGGCAACGCTTTGGAAACGGGGAACAGTCGAGGTTGAAAGGTGTAATCGTAGCCTGGACCTTGTGTCTTTTTCAACGTTGTCGTGTTCTTGATTGTCTGTCTGACGGCTTCTACATATATATCGTTCGAGATGAGCGTGTGTGCCGGCGGGTGGAGGTTGGGAGGAATGAAAGAGAGGTAGTGGGAGCATTTCAACTGCAAAGATACGAGTTAGCGGGGAAGAAAAGGAGAACTGGCGATGGAAACAGACTGACCTCCTGACACAAAACCTCGGTCCACCCAGGAGACCGCATCTCCTTCTCTCCCCGCGTCCAAGCAGGAGTCGCTACATCGTCCTCTCCAAAGACAACCACGCGGAGTCCGCCAGCGTGTTGTTGCGACTGGAACTCGTAGTGTACATTTTCGTCCTTGATGTTTTCGCTTTCGGATCGGAAGAGATCGTTTGAGGATAGGTTCTCGTCAAAGGCCCTCCTGATGACGAGTAGAGTGGCGAAGACGAGAGTCGACCCGACGATAAGCTGCAGTAAAAGTCTCGGTCCTCTGTGTAGCACTCGCGCTGAGAAGAAAGAGAGGAGCGCCTGTGTCTTCATTGTGCCGGAGGGCTGGCCATGAACCATGCCGCTGTGGGTGATGGTCGCAGAGTGTCCTCGAGGATGAGTAGTAAAGATGACTTGACAATCGGGAGTAGTTGCCAAGTTTCGAACAGCGATATTGTACTTATTTTGCAGAATACACAGGTGGTGTCAATGCGAGGAATCACCGTGGGGTAATAGCGTTAAAGGTTATAAGTGTTCGGTCCAAAACGAGAGGCACCGGAGGGGCGGAAGTACTAGTAGGGAACGAGATGGGTTCTGCTGAAAGCTGTTTTGATGTCCCGTGCACAGCGCTTGTATAGCGGGACGATTCACTCGGTAGCTGAGCTGAAAGTTGGGTTGAAACGACGGCGAGATAAGAGTGTCTGTGACGTAAAGGTCCGGGTCTGGATCAGTGCTCCGGGGGAACGGCCCGTGCCAAGTCCCTGCCAAGACGGAGCTTCAGCGGTCGCCAAGTCCTGGAAATCGGCGTAGATCCGGGGGCTAGTGGTGATCAAACTCCAACTCTGACACAGAAGACAAAGAGAAGGAATATGCATTCATGACAACGAGTAAAAGTAGGCACATACAATGCACCGTCCAAGCACGAACGAGTCAAGCTTGTAGGTAAATGAAGGATTCGCGAGCGGATCCATACCCCATGGCTCTCCTATTTCCGGACCCCCCTCGAAGCCACACCGGCGGCGCCCGGACGCGTCATGTATCGCTCGCCAGGGTCAAGGCCGCGTAAGTGACTCCGCATGGGCAGAGCGCCATGTACAAGGCGCAGTGCTATACCGATCCTGTTTTCCAGCATGAAACTTAAGAAACACGGGCTTCGTCACTCTCCGTCCTCCGGTCCTTAGCTCGATCCTCATCTAAGACGGCTCGTCTCGAGCCATGCCCCAAAGATCGCCAAACCAGCCAATACCGGGAATAGCTTTCCTTGCGGGAAATCCGTGATGTTGCCGAACTCGGGATCCGTCCCTGCAGTGTTATGATACAAGATGGCTGCCACACCTGCCAGCCAGTAGACACTTCCGAGGAAGCCAGCCGACCGAAAAGACGACTTCATCCGCTCACGTCTCTCGGCGAGTACGGTCGGTGTGGGGACCGGGCCTGATTTCGGAACACGGCCGGATGGTAGCCAGGTGTAGAGGAGGGTTGCGAGACCCATGACTACAGAGAGGGTGATGGTTTGGCCGCAGTGGAATCTGTCAAGGCCGGTTTAGTATTTTATGTAAAGCGGTGGGTGATTCATACTTTGCATGAGGCGTCCAAGCCGGGTTAAAGATGTGCGTTTCGCTGTAGTCGGCCGCTGGGGCAGCGAAGAGGAGGAAGAGGGCGTCGATGGTGAGGAGGATCTTGCCGAGCATGGTGATGATGGAGATGCTTTTTATCTAGGTGGTCTATGTTGGTAGTTGGCTGTTCAAAAGAAGACGAGACGTCGAGTACAATGGTGGTCGTCGAGTTCTGTGTCTGGTTACTCGTAGACATGGAAACCGCAAACCAGCAACTTTTCTTCATGTCACGAACGACACACCACTGACGGTGGATTCATGCCGTCATAGTATCTAATAATGCATATTCCCGTCCAGAGTCCACCGGAAATAGCACATTATACCGAATGATGCACTGGTTTTTGGTAGTTTCACTGCATGGCCAGTGAAGGCATTCGGCGTGGTGTTGATGCCCCGAGCCGGGCGGCTGGACACAATGGAAAGGCATTGTCTGCGAGGAATCCATCTGAACTGCGCGAGAAGCGGTGAATGGCTTCCCTGATTCACGGTCAGCTATCGAGGTTTTGTGACCATCGTGGGACAAGATCTCGTCCCATAGTTGTATGTTGAACGGGAGATGATGTGTGAAGCCCTAAAGCCTGCCACAAAATGCCCCTGGGCTGATGGCGCTGGGGCTGGCAGCCCCTCCGCTGGAGGCTGAAATGGAAGCGTTGCCGCCTTCCTCCCGCCGCTGGGCCCCCGCAAAAGTCCAAAACCAACCCAAAACACAGCCGCCAACCGACCAACAACGAACCACCAGACAACCAACAACCCATACTACCTCTTCTTCGCAACTAGAAAACCTTCTAATCGGTTACTCAAGATATGATCTACCGTTATTCTGAAATCATCTCCTACCCTTCATTACTGACGTTTCGTTCTGTTGCTTCTTCCCCAGCCTCTCCCTGCTGCGCAAGAACCTCGATGGCTGCGCTGAACATACCCGTCCGGAGAAAGAGCGACGGTGAGTATTGCGACGACACCTCGTCCATCATGACTTTTGATACACAAGAAAGCTGACTTGGAACGCTTTCCAGCAGGATTTGACAGTCGATTCTTTTCGAGACGATCTAGCGATTGCCCAGACAGAGGATATTCCCGTCTCTCGGGTCTCGTCTCCGTCTCGTGTAAGCTGGCTCGAGGTCCCGTCGCTGTCCCGAAAAAGACAAGATATCTTGGACCGCTTTAGAAACGTGCTTTCACCAGGGCACAAAGCCGCCAAAGACACAATTACGAAATCACGACGAGTGATTGGACATCCTACAACCCTCGTCGGCGCAAAAGGCACTCGTAACGGCCTGGCAGGTATCCGGACGTCAGTGTCATGAGCCGCTGTTAATGCAGCGGGGTTCCTGCAACCAACCCACTGCTCGCTATGGGCACTGTCCGTTCCCTGCAACAGGCAATAATCAAGAATTAATCTAAAGTTTCGACGTCTTCCGCTTTGCGATTCCTCGCCTCGACCCGGCATTTCCTAGAGGCCGAAGCAGAACCCGTTCAACAACCCGACAGCATATCAAGACCAAGTTGTCATACGCCTACGCTTCTCGTTCGCAAGTCACCTTCACCGTCGCGAGCACCCCAAAGCTGTGAATATTCGCCCCATTCCACCATTACCTCCATAATTTACATACCATCATCAGCGACCGGAGACACTGGAACGACACACATTCATCCTCAGTAGGCATCCCTAGTCAGGGCGGCTGATCCAACCAGCACACATGGAAGTCGTGGCCCACCTACTCTTCGTGCTTATCTGATCGATCCACTGAGTGGCTTGGCTGGTTGGGGTCGAAGAGGCGAAAAGGTTTGGAGCCGATGAAAAGATTTCAGGAAGTCATCAACACCTGGAAGAATTTTACTATGGCCTCCGGGTGCAACAGGCACGACATGATGAGGATTCGACAAGAATGGACGAGCCTTCAGCGAAAACAATGGCAGCGGATATCGTCAATGACTCGATCGAGTTGGTCGGAATCGATACCCATCGAAGACGAGATCGACGTTATCACATGTCATTTCCTCTACGAGAGCCAAACACATAACGGCCAACAAACAGCATCGTTGAGTCACGCACGACAAACATCGAGTCCTATGCACAAGAAGCATTCCATTGTCTAACCTACTAACACCCCAAACCATCATGCATTCTCCATCCCCGTCTTGCTGAAAGCGCAAGGCGCAAAGCAAAAGACCGAGGGAAAAAAAAGGCAACTTCATCACGAATCATTCCGTCATCACCAAGCAGCACGCACAACGCAGCAAAAACTCCGTTTCCTTGCCATGTCCTCCTATTATTTTGTCTCTGTCTTTTTTTTCCCCGTTAACCCCTTCCATGTTCTTCCTTCATGCCACCCCTAATTCATCCTCCGCTACCTCATGTTGTTATGAGTTTGGAAGTAAGCAAGCAAAAACAAAAACAATGGACTGGCGTTATCCATTCGTTCTCTCCGCCCCCAACCGAGAGACGAACGACAAACCATAGCCATCATTCTTTGCCAAGTCCAAGCGGACACACAAACGCGGCCGTTGGTAAAATACGATGCTAACTGATTTTGCTACGGAAAGGGAGAGGGAAAGAGACGACAATGACTCATACGGGGTGCCAAACCCGAACGGTCAAGGTCTTGAGGTAAAGTCTCAAAGCTTTCTGGGCGTAGGACGGCGATAGCAAATAAAGCCCCCAGGTAAGTGCTCCCACCGCAAAGGTATGCCTGGGCAAGCTGAAGAGAGAACAGGCGAGAGCATGGCACGACATACACAGGTTATCCATAAAGTATGGATGCCGAGCAAGAAGATAGCACATCAGACCCCTCTGTACCATGGTAACGGGAGCGAAACCACCTTGAAGGCGAGTGGGGCCAAGTGTCGGGCTGGAGAGCGAGCATACCAAGTGGACGGAATCCCTCTACTCCTCCTCGGAACTCTCCTCTACTCCTCCTCGGAACTCTCCTCATCCTCGCTGTCCTCCTCGCGATGGTGCTGCGGAGCGGGGTCAACAGAAGCCCTTCCCGTACCCTCGATTGACTCCAGAGGCTCTTGACTACCGGAGCCTTGGCGGCCGGCCTGGGCGCGAAGCTCGTTCAACTGCTGCAGTCTACGCTCCTGCTCCATCTTGCTCATAGGCTTGTTCTTCTTCGTCTTCTGGACCGGTTTGGACCGTTGCGCAGCAGGTGGGGGAGGAGGTGCCTGTGCAGCCATGGTGCGTTCCTTTTCCCTTTGCAGGTGAGGGAACGCCTTGATGGCGAGGTCGTACAGCTGAGTGAGGGCCTCTTGGGAAAGCTGATCAATGTCCAGCTCCAATTCGCCCGAGTCGTTCTCACCCGTGCCGGTGTCGCTCTTGATTATTTCGATAGCACGCTCAAGTTGGGCGCCTTCCAGCTCGGCAATACCGGCAGCAATAACTTCCTTCTCGACCGTACCCATCTTACGCTTCGGTGCGGGCTTCCGAGCCGCCGCCTTCTTGGGCATACCTCCCATGCCACCTCCATGACCGCCCATGCTCGAATGGCCACCGCTAGCCTTTTTGGTAGGATTGCCACCAGCGTGGTGAGAGCTGCCACCAGTCGGCATGGCCTTCTTGAGCTTGCTAGCCGCAGGCTTGGCATGATGCGACTTCGCAGGCGCGGCCTTCTTCGTCGGCTGCATGGAGGCGATCTTGGACCTCTCCGTAATAATCTGCTTCTGAAGCATGGCAACGACAGACTGTGCAATCTCGACGTCCGCCATATTCGGATTCATCTCGAGCATAATGTCGTTGATCTTCTTTTGCTCCTCCTCCAAGCGCTTCATATAGCTCGCCAGCCGTTGTTGGGCCCCCTTAAGTTCCTCATCCACCTCCGGCTCGCCCTCCGATTCGGGCTCCTCCCAGTCCGATTCATCCTTCATCCTAGGACTAGTGTTCGAAGAATGATGCGGCGCAGGAGCAGGCGCGTGTTTAGCCAGCCATTCATCTTTCTTAGACATTTCACGGCGGTAAAGGCTTTGCAGTCGCAGGGCCTGCTCATACACAATGTGCCCCTCGCCGTTAAACAGCCTGCAGTTCTTGATGATCAGCTCAAAGTCCCGCTCAAACTCCTTCGCGTTGGCGTAGTCGCCCGCGTTGAGCTTGCTCTGCATTGTCGACAAGTCCATCGGCTTCTTGATGATCTTGTGGTAAGTCGGGATGTTGAGGGCAACGGGGTCAACAGGCTTCTGGAAGGCCTCGTTGAACTCGTAGTATCTCTGCTTGCGGAGTTCAGTGAGCACCTCTTCGCAGAAACGGAGTTCGGGAATGAGCTTCTTCTTGCGCTTCGTGTCGTAGACAAGGTCCTTTGAATGGGTGGGCTTCACGGGACGCTTGGCGCGGCTGTCAGGCTTGGTTGAGTCGCGGCGGATCAAGGGCATGCCATTGTTGTAAGCAGGAATGGCGAAGGCAGGAGACTCGATGGGCTTTGAGGACGAGGGAGCGGGCACCGCCGCGGTATTGACGCGGGGCTGCTGGGGGCGCTGGGGGAGGGGTGCCGAGGGAGAAGAGTGGTGCGTAGCCGCTCGCGGTTCCGCATGACGGGTCGGGTGCTGCTTCGCAAAGTCCTTCTTCTCAGGCCTGGAAGGCTCAAAGGCTGAGCAGCCACCTAGTCGAGACAAAATAGTCTCGCGACACGACCGAGCCGCGTTAGTGACGTCGTGATACTCACCGTTGAAGGCGATGGAGTTTTGCACCAGCTTGTCCAGGTCGCGCTTGAAGTCTCCTAGGGTCTGGTACTTAGCCAAGATCCCGCGGAGCCGCTTCTCCATGGTCGAAATGTCGGTAGGGTCCTTAACCTTGGCCGAATATTCATTCCACAGACCCGGCCAGAGCTCCGACACGGGGAGACGGAAGTGATAGCCCGCTTTGGTCTTCTTGACGCCAGCCAGCACCCCACGGATCTGACGATTCATGTAGTCCGAGATGGGCAAGTTGTTGAGCGAGTCATCGGCCAGCGACTTGGGTTCGCTCCTGTCGTGGACCGGGTTGGATGCAGATGACGCGGCAGGCTTACGGTCGACGTCCATCTTGTCCTCCCTCTTGGCCTCGATCTTAGCGCTGGCCTGATCTGCGACAGGGGACACCTTTGCGCGTTTGGAGACGGGCTCATCTTCGCTGTCTTCCTCGCGTTCCCTGTAGGGCTTGGACGATGGCGGGGGCGCGTCCGACATGCTAGTGTCTGCGGCGACCGGGGCGGCTGGGGATGGCTGAGGCGCGTCTTTCTCCTTTTTCCCGTCTTCAGCGGGTGTGGGGGGCGGTACGTCTCTGACAGCAGTGTCCTGTGTCTCCTGTTGGGTTGCTGTGGGCGTCGCCTCGGCGGGCTTTGCCTGTTCTGGTTTGGCGGGCTCCTCAACGGTGGCAGGTGCATCAGTCATCTCCACGTCTTCTTGTTGTTTTGCAGGAGACGCGGGAGGTTTTGACGCGGGCTCGGTGGCGGGGGTTTCAGTTGCGGCAGGACCAGCGGCTTCCTCCTTTGCTGCGGGTCCGTCTTCCGATTTCGCTTCCGTGGCTACGTCAGCTTTTGGTTCGGCCGGCTTGTCCTCCTTGGCCTCCTCGGCAGCGGCAGGCTTCTCTTCCTTGCTCTTTTCTTCGGCGGCCAGTTCAGGAACCTTGTCCTCCGCAGGCGATGCAATCGGCTCCTTGGGCGCATCGCCCGCCGGTACCTCTGGCGCATCGATCTCCATCTTGTCGCCCTCGTCCTTTGCCTCCTCTTCCTTCGCTGGTTCCTCGGCCTTCTTTTCTTCCTCTACCGGAGCGGGCTTTGCGTCCTCTTTTTGACCCTTCTCGTCACTCTTCCCCTCACCTTCCTTTGACTCTTCCGCTTTGGGGGCGTCTTCTTCCTTCTTTGCTGGTGTGGTCTGTGCTTCTTCCAACGAAGGCTCGTCTTTAGGACTAGGAAGACTATCGGTTTTGGTTTCTGGCACAAGAGTTTTAGGGGAGACGTCGGCGTCGTCGGCGTGACTACGGAGAGAAATTAGCGTTCCAAGGTTTAGGTTTTGGAGGGGTTGGCGGGAAAAAGGTTTGGGTGGCGAAGCGGCACAAGTGAATGCGTCATCTTCAGGTGAAGGGAATCTGAGACAAGATTGGTAAGGTAACTGGTAAGGTAACTCACCCATTCACTTCTGTTTCTTTTTCATCACCATTTGCAACATCCTTCACTGGCGCATCAGGGGTTGGTGCCGCAGCATCAGCAGTAGTAGCAGCATCAGTCTTGGGCGCCTCTGCCACAGGCGCCTCTGGTGTGGTAGTAGGAGCCTCAGTAGCCATGGTGACGGGCTTCTCGGGGAGAACCGCGCCGCCGTCAGCTGGTTGACTTGCCATGACTGCCATACAGTGAGATTGAGGAAAAGCTAGAAGACGAGATGAAAGGATATCCACGTGGATATGCTCTGAGCCTGTGTGTGCGCGCAACTGAAAGGGGGTATCTAAGCAACGATTTGGGGCATCAAAACAACTGAAGAAACCGTGTCAGCGAACGCCGTGCACTTTGATGCAAAAGTAGTTGATTCGATAGCCAGAGTTGGTATATAAGTTTATCAAATGGATGTTGCGGTGCTATCGCACGAGTGCAGTGTAGTTGCAGTGTTGTGTGCCACGACAACAACTGTTAAACCGCCGCAAGTGCACGCAATTGCGACCTGGATGCGACCTGGATGCGACTGCGAATAGTGGCGTTTGCGATGCGCGCGCGCGACGACAATTGAGGTGGAGTAGGTGTACTCGAAAGTCGGGAATTGCGCGAGGGTTGGGGTTGCGAGAGGCGCGAGTGGTGGTACGTGCACACGCGTCGGTCGGGTCGGGTCAGGTCGGGGGATGAGGGGAAAGAAAATCGGAAAAGAAGGGGGAAAGAAATTAACTGAAAAAAAAAAAAAAGTTGCCACCACTCACAAGTTTGCGAAGTTGCGCGAGCCAGGGGTGTTCGAGGCTGAAATGATCAAGTCCAGAAGTGGGCCCTTCAGCCTTGCGTTGCAATGTGTGCGATGACGATGTCGGGGGTGGAAAAACGTCGTGAAATCAGACGATCGGGGGCTGGAGTGCAGTGGTGCAAGCCGCTGATTTAAAAGGTGTGGCTGGGCTGGGCTGGCTGGTTGGGCGGGCAACAGCAAAAAGATATTTTTTAGTCAAGGGTTGGAACTTTTTGGACGGAGGGTTCGCAGGTTCTCTTGTACAAGTCACAAGAAAGGCCGGATGGGGGGGAGTGGGGAGAAAGCGGCTGGCGTCGCATCAGAGTCAGGCAGCCTGTGAGGGGGGTCGTGGCTTCTGTGTTGTTCGGGGCTCCTGATTGGCCGGATGGTCGATAGCGGGGGAGTGTCTTGTTGTGTTGCGCGGCGCAGTCTCCCTTTTTTTCCAAAAATTCGGGGGTGAGAACACATGTCAGTCCCGGTCGGCAGCTCGACGCTATTTATGAAGCTGTCCAAGCTCCCCAGCAGCGACGAGGCCCTGCGGGTGGTACTGCCTTCTGACTGGCTCCCTTGGTCTGTGGAGGCGGCTTTCGAGCGTCTGGTTGGCCACTCTGTCGCATTGTGGGCCGTGCGCGATCGACACCAGGGACTCTGGAGTTGCAAGAACAAGCGTCCGTATCACGAAGACCTTGTAGCCTTTGATCTTTCCATCGTGGTACATATAGGGGAGCATTCGCCGGTTCATCCTCTTTTCACCTTCTCAACTGAGTCGTCTGTCGCTCGTCAGGCCGTTCACCCTCGATGCAAAGATGTCCAAGCACTGGCGCAAACAACTTGTTGGGCTCGGACAGACTCGCGTCGGGGATATTGCTTCTCAAAGAGATACGACTGGTTTGATGTCCTCAGTCGCCATGATGCTTCAGAAAAGGAAAAGTGTCACGAGTGTCAAGGAAATCTGGCCAAGGATGAAGATATCGACAAGCAACAAAGCACACAGCCTCCTCCCGCCTCGGTTTCGTATGGAAGTTCAAAGGCCATCGGAGAGAAGCCAGCAAATTGCAGCAAGCATCGAAAACAAGCAAACGGCAACAGCAACGAACGGAACAATGAAAAAAGGCATCTTTCTTGTCGCTGGACAATGGGAGCCTGCGGTAGCAACCACGGCCGACTCTTTGGACGACGGACGGGACTGAACCTTGGATGTTGTGATTCCGATATGTGAAACGTTTGTTGCACTCGACTGCAACTCGGTTGCAAACGGCATGCCACAACTGGATTTGGGGTACGCGACAATGACGCGACGACTTGGATCATGAGCTTGATGATTCTGATGAAGCCGCTGTTTACCACAGCCAAGTTAAATTTCAAAGTGAGGAAAGTCGACCAAAGTAGATTGACGATGTTGACGTGCAAGTGCATGCCTTTTGAATTTCTTGTTTTGGCGGGGAAGTGGAAGGCGGCCGCGGAGGGGAAGATGCAAGTGGAAGCAGAAGACGGGAAGGTGGGTTCGTGGGAGGGGGTGCGAAATCAGACCGGCCGAGCCCTTTCCCATCGTAACATTGCTATTTGGACAAGCGAGCCTTGTCGTTTTGGGCCATGTCGCGCTTTCTCCAGAGTCCAGGCGTTCCCTTCGTCGTCGAAATTGCGTTGTCTCGATTCTTCTTTTTCTCGAAAAAAAAAGCTCGAGAGTCAACAGAGTCGCAAAATCCATGACAAGGGTCTGCTTCAACACAAGCCCACAATGACCAATCGTATGCGGCATAATCCACTCTGGGTGCAAGGGTAGCTGCTGTTCAGCCCGTCGCGTGTCCAGCTCGATTTCACCTTCCATTCCTCTCACACCGCGACAGAGGGACGCATGTCGAAACGGATGGAACATGGCGATGAATGGAGTGCAAGTCCCGACGATATCCTTCAGTTCGATGGTTGAAAGTGTCCAAGTGTGAAAGTGCTGTTTTTTTTGTAAAAAAAAAAAAAAAAGACGAATGGTGTTGAATGTAGGAAATGAGACAGGCAGCACCAAGGAGTTCGAGTTTGATCCAATGGCCGCAATCAGCGTCACGGTGTTGTGCAGCCTCAGGGCAAATTAATCACGCAGGAATCCGCTCCCGTAACGCACAGCCACGCAGCCACACAGGTCCTGACTCACCACAGCAGATGGACTGTGCGTCGCAGCTGCTGTCACATGAGAAGTCACGCCGAAGAGCACGAGGAAGCACAGACTATTTCTTCACCGAAATGCCAAGAAATCACCAAGGTACCTTGTACCCCAAAGTGGGGGACCATACCAGGGGCCCGGTGGATTGCAGCGACTTCCACTTAAAAAAAAAGTTTGGCCGCGATCGAGAATTTTTTTGCAGCAGCTTTCGAACAGCCGTAAAAAAACAAAAAAAGTGAAATCGCCGGTTCACTCGAATATCTTGCATTTCTGCATCTTGCACCGTCAAGTACACATACAAAATTACCATTGCTGTGGTACACTTCACCTATTTATCATAATCTATCCGGCCAATTGGCAGCATCAGATACCCTTTATCAGGTCCATATAATTTTCAATCGATAAGGAAAAAGGAAGAGATTCTTCCCCACGCGACATCCTCGACTTCCACTTCCACTTCGCACTTCGACCCTCTCCTTCCCTCAACAACACACAAACAACACACAACCACTACCAACCATGTCTACCAAGAGGAAAGCGCTCGCCCTGGTCAAGCCAGTAGTCAAACCCAGCGCCAAAGTCGCAACCAAGTCCAAGATCGACGAGACGAGGACGGCCGTCTCGACCGGCCCAGCACTGAAGTCGGCCACCAAGGCCGCCCCAGAGACCATTGAAATTTCGAGCGATTCCTCCAGCCACTACAGCGACGACTCCGACAATGAAGACGTGAACAGCGACAACGAGGCCGAGGCCGCTCCCGAGAAGAAGCAGACCACCGAAACCAAGACCTCCGAGCCCGCCGCTCAACAAGACGAAGCCTCCGACGCCGAGAACGACGACGACGACGCCTCCCCCACATTCGGCGACCTCGCCCGCGGCAACGCCACCATCGACGTTGCCTCCGCCCTGGCCGCCCAAGAAGCTACCGCCGCCAATGCCTCCTCTACCAAGAACACTATTACCGTCCAGCGTCCTAACGGCCAGACCACCATCTCCGCCACCTCCCTCGGCACCGTGCTCAACCAAGCCCTGCGCACCGACGACTCGGATCTCCTCGAATCGTGCCTGCAGACCTCGGATCCCAAGATCATCACCAACACCATCACGCGCATGGACTCGGCGCTCGCCGGCGTTTTGCTGTCCAAGCTCGCGGCCCGCATGCACCGCCGTCCCGGCCGCGCTTTTGGGCTGATGAAGTGGATCCAGACCACGCTCGTCGCGCAC
>RAOH01000151.1:0-57503 GCA_009804965.1 Neurospora sp. FGSC 26632 | reverse complement strand
TGGTGGCGGCGGCGGCGGTGATGCAATCGGTGCCATTGCCCGCCGCATCGCCAGCGACACCACCACCAATGTTGACACGCACGGGCATGCCAGTCAGGCACAGGCCCTTGTCCATCTTCACCCAAAGGCAAAGCCCATAGACGAGAAGGAGCAAGAGACAAGCCGGGATGATGTGCGTGAGGCGGCGCGAGATGCAATGGGTGAGCATTACGGGACGAGACGGTACTAGGAGTACGACCAGCGTGTTGGGTCTGTTGCATGTGGTGTGTTAGACATGGAGCGAACAAAAAAAGACCGGAGGAGTAGATGGAGAGACATGGAGTAAAGGCGCAAAAAAGGACTGATGGACAGGAGAAAGATGACTGACTAGAAAATTCTGAAAATCCTGGGCGGTGCCGGGGTGCCTGGGGGGCGGCGCGATGAAGTCCCCTTATGACCGACGAGTGAGCCGGTATCTGCTGTTTGCTGTCGGAACGTGGACTAGAATCACAATCGGGCTTGACAAGCAGCGACGAGAAGCGACAGGGAGAAAAGCAGTGCCGCTCGATGACAACAAACGCACTTGAAATTCTGAAAATCCTTGTGGCGCGCTCTGGGGCAGAGCAGGGATAACGGACTTAAACTATCGGCTCCAGTCAGATCGATGTCACATTTGGACTGACACTTCAAACAAGCTGGGCGGGCAGGTACATGTAGAGGACGGCGCCGGCGACGACGACAAGAGACTAGAACTAACCTTAGACGGCTTGGGAGCCGTGGGAGCCTACGGAAGCACTCTGCACCTTTTGTTGGTACAAACAGGGCCGAAAGGAGGAGGGAAGTATCAGTAGAGTACGGCCTCAGAAGAATATGAGGACAAGAGGCACGGTCTGGTGGTGAGAGAAGGCGATGAGAGAAGACATACCCTTGATACGGTCCCAAATCTCGTCTGGTTGCAATCGATGTGATGGTTAGAGGAGCACGAATGCTTGTTGGAGGTGGAAAGAGAGAGTGTCTGCTGTTGCAGTTGACAGAGGTGGTGAGAGAAGTTATTGATGGAAGAGGAATGTGTGAAAAACAGTGAGTGTCAGAGGTAGGAGAGGAAGAAGAGTGAAGGAAGAAAAATTCAGTCGAAGAAGGGAAGATTTGTGGGCTGTCCTGGTCCCGAAAAAGATACCTTGGACAAGTACCTTTGCTGTCTTTGGGTATTGCGCCACTTGTGACCGACTGAGAGCGCACATAGCCGTGGCTGGAGGCTCTGCTCCTTCCCTCTTTAACTCTCGGTTGACTCCCTAACGTTGAGTGACCGGCTCATTTGGACGAGCGACTTGCCCCCGGCAAGGATCCGTCCTCTTCTGCCGTCTGGTGACTCTGGTCTAGCCCTGTCTAATCTCTAATACGCTGTGGTTCGTTGCCTCTTTCAAGGAAAGAAGTGTACTCCCCTTCTAACTCGCGATTCCTTCTTTACATCTGAGCTGAGTGACTGGCTCATGTGAACGAGTAAAACTCTCAGGACAGGGGTACGTCCTCTTCTGCCACCTCGTCTGACCCCGCGTAATTTCAGATACGATATGGCTGGTTCTCTTTTCCGAGGAAGGAAGCGTCCTTCGAGGAGGGGTGACGCAGCTGGTCCGGGAGTCTAGACGGCGGGGTACAGGTATTGTTCGCCGGCTCAACGTCTTTGCGGCGATTCTGTTCATGTTGCTGAGCAAGACGGTTCCCTTGTCATGTGGTCAAATCACATATTCCAGGTTTACATCTTGTCCTGCTTGTTCTTCACTTCTTCAATCAATAAGTTCACCATCATTCTTTTGTGCCTTGTATCTACATTCACTCCGTTCACTTCGACACATGCATGCTTTCTTCCCCAAACATACAGCCTCTTTGAAGAGAACGTCCAAGGTCCTCTCTCCGCTTCCAACTCGTTTTGCTGGTCTTTTTTCTGATCTCCAACCACCACACACAGACGTGCTGGCTCCGTGGGCGTCTCGAGATCCCCCAGCCTTTCAAGTACTCGATCGATGAGAAGCGCCGCATTCTCGACCGCCTCATCTGGTCTTCCAGCTTCGAGTCCTTCCTCGGCACCATGTCGTCCGCCAACTCTTCCAACATTCCTAGTACCTAGCTTGTCCAACAACAGGCACCTCAAAACCAGAGGCCGCCTAGCCAGCCCCAACACAGTTCGGGATGGGTCAACGCCAGTTATATCTACGACCTGCAGATCGTTAACGTGTGACGGACTGGGCATCCGTCGCAACTATATAATACCACTTGAGCAACCGAATTACCAGCTTCGGTTACTTGTATCCTTTTGCGGAAACACGGAACGTTATAGCGTAGTGGTGAAATGCGTCGCCGTGACATAACGCGCATCCCAGTTCCGACCGACAATTGACCCAGTTCTTGTCTTACCCACAGCCCACTTGAGCACACGATTACAATCGACGTCCTTGAAGGATATCGGGCCGCAAAGATGTCTGACAACAGGTATGCCCATGACCATGTCCCTACATCTACCCTGTTACTGATGCCGCTCTCGCGACTGTCGTTAAGGATCGCGATAAATGGCACATGGCTGAGATCGTGATGCACGCCAAAGAAGTCGAGCACTAAAAGGGCTCAACCGGACAGGCACGCAGCCAAAGGGCAGGAAGGAGGCCGTGAACGTCATCATGGGCAAGGATGACCGTCTCCTTGTCGTTGTTGAGCTTGGCTACAAGCTGCGGGGATCCCGACTTTCCGACTGCTTCAACAGTTGAGGATGTGCAGAGGCATGTTCGATCTAGCGAACAAGCTCTTGTACCCCAACTACTACAAGATGCCATATGGCGAGTGGTCGGATCCGGCTAACTCTAGCCATGCCGTGGTGACGAGAGCGCTTGTGAAGGGACCAGACCCCCTACTTCCTTCGAGAAGACTCAGCCGTCTGAAGCACAGGAGACACCGAAGACAGGATTCCGAGGAAGGCTTACCGAAGCGGGAAACCCCGAGTTGCAACAAGCCTTGTCTAGAAAACAAGCCATGTTACAAAACGCATTTTCCCACTACGGTAGCCGAAACCCGATGTTGGTCTTGTGTTGGTTCCTGACTTTTACCGTGGGCATTGCCTCGTGCTGCCCAAGTACCTCAACTGAGCTCCACTTTCCCTACCTAGCGACGACTCCATCGCCAAGATGCAAAGGGCATTGGACAAGAAGTTGGTAGAGCCCGAAGTGAGTTGAAGCTGAGCTGCTGAGAAGAAGTGTCTGACATGCGCTAACTATCCCGATACTCAAACAGGAAACACCACACCAGCAGTCGGAGTCGGCCAAGGAGCCCGAAGTCAGGTTGACGATTGAAGAAGGGGAGGAGGAAGATAGTGCCATGCTGACACTGGAACAAGTATAAGGTCATCGTTGTGATGAAGAAGCCTCATACGTAATGGGAGCCGTACAAGCTAGCAAAGGACAGACAGGAGGCCTAATAGAGTAATGCAAACGTTGAGAGAACATCTCAAGCGTCCACTACCTCTGTGTTACGCAAAATGCATCAAGAAATGGTACAAGCAGAGACATTCTGTCGAGATGCCTTGAAATGATCAAGTTGACCGCATTTCTAAGCATCCGTCCATCAGTGAGAAAGCAAGAAGTGGCTATGTGACATGCGCTAACTATCGCGAAACCGGCGCAGAGAATATTCCCCAACGGTCAGTGTCGCTCGTCAACAAGCCCTAAATCAAATTGACGAAGACGGAAAGGAAGAGAAGAGAAGAAAGGAGGAAGAGAGCACCATGAGGCAGGACAGCATGCAGCAGATCCAGCACAATTATCCCTCTTAAGCTCCGGTGAAGAAGCCCAGGCATGATATGGGCTGGGCCGGGCCGGGGTTACATGCCAGAAGCCCAAAGCACGACAAGAAGACCGAGCGCTGTCGGCAGGCCTTCAATCAAGTTCTTCTGATAAAGTCAAGAGACCAGCGAGCACGCGTTTGCACAAAGCCAAAGCCCCAAAGCCGCCAAAGGCAAAGGAAAAGACAAATCTGGAAGTGAGATGGTATAAGGTCAGTGGAAGGTTTTACGCGAGGCTGCGGAGGGTTGAAAGGAAGATGAAGAGGAGGATTAAACGCAAAGGAGGACGGGCGAAAGTAAAGCAAATACGAAAACCTGGTTGTCACAAGCGACAGCTGATCCCACCGCAGGCTACGAACAACACAGATTGCACAAACCAAGAGCGAGTAAAGTGGTTGTCAGGAAGAGATGGGCAAGAGGATATCTTCTCTACAAGGACGACTAAGACGAAGAAAATGTTCATTCGCAATATGTTCGAGTTCCTTTGGCTGTTGCTGGTTGCTGGTAAACCTCAGAAAGTTCCGTTGTTGCTGGGTTGCGGATGAATAAAAGTCAAAGAGATACCTCTACGTACCAAATCTATCTTAAGGCATGTGGAGGTAGTTAGCAGTTATATTCTCCAAGGCAGTGGACTTCCCCGAAAGTACCAACGATTGTGAAGAGATGGAAAAGGCAAGGGAGCATCGACATACAGGTTGTCAACTTGGTCTGGCCTTGGGGATATGCTCATCTTAAGGTCCATATGCCACTACAATAGATGTCTCTGAAAAGTAAATGTTATATCAGGTGGATATAAGATATGGAGAGGAAGGTGTGTAAAATGGAAAACTCACCGAAGTCGTTTGTCATTGGCGTACAAACATGTGAACAACCACAGCGCAGATGTAGGCAGTATCCATGCCTTCTTTGAACACCAGCCTAGTTGACTGTCTCTGCATTACGCTCTGACAAGCTTTCCGGCCCATGAGTTCCTCATTTTCTTGGATCATGTGCAGTTATCCCTCTTTTCGAAGCAACATGAACTGCCCAGGCCTCAGGGGCATCGACCGTTAGCTCTGTACACCAAGGTCCCAAGGACAGAGAAGACATATAATCAGACAGGATGAAAAGAGTACTGATGAGGCCTCTTGGGGTGTAAAGGGTCATTTACGTCAAAGACAAAAAGGACCAAGTTGCCCTGAAATATTGGTCAACCATAGGGAGAGACTGGTGCATGAATAAACCCACGCGGAATATATGTCCTAACATCAATACTCCAACATTGGCAGTCGGGTCTGCATGCTTCGCTATTGTTCTCATCACTTTCGGGTGTAAAAACTCCATCCAAGTTCATGGGAGAAAGAGACGGCGGTTAACTTTACACTCACCAGCTTCTCATCATGTAGAGATGTTGATATCGCTGGTGATGTCGTCTTGAGCTTTCTTAGCCCGGCGCTGGAAGTGTTAGCGAGAGCTGCTGAAGAAAGGAGCAATAACAAAGACATTCCAATAGCGGCCATCAACCCTGCACCCGTTGCCAAATTACTCAACCTTCCAGTGTCTGAGAAATCAATTTAAGCGCTTGAAGGTAAGAGGCAGAGGCAGAGGCAAAGGATAGTCTTATTGATATCACTTTTTTTTCGGTGTAAAAGGATAGATGGCGCCGGTGATCCCGTTTGGAATCTCTTTGGCCTTGCGGTTGAAGTGTGTTGATGGCACGAATAAGTGGGTCAAGCAGGATATTGATCAGGTACCATTAGCAGCAACCGGCCCAACACGTTGTGCACTGTTTATCGTCGTTCAACTGCCCACCAAAAACAACTCAAACTAACGGAAGAAGGTGATAGAGCCCAGATCTACACTTAGCAGGTTTTCTTGATATAAAAATGTTGATAGCACTAATGACGCTGTTTTGAACTTTCTTGGCCCGGCTGGCAGTGTTAGTACCTCTAATATCCGCTGCTCTAGCAAAAGGGCCCGTTAACACCGGAAACATATTCATTCCAGACCTGCCCGGTTCAGGCGATGGAGCATCACCACCAGAAGGAAGACTCCCGCGGTGCAAACGTCGCTCTTTAAGAAAGACATCGAGTCTTTGGAAGGTATTGTAGATGCTTTTGTGGTGACGTTTTGCTTGCGGTGTTGTGTGGTGTTGTGTTGAGGTATGTTCGGCATGACAAGGGCATTGACACTTGAAGATGCCATGTCTTTTCTGCTCGGCAAGGAGAAACAGAGGAGATAGAATATGCGTTTCCCTCGACGGGAGTTCTTTTAATTGCCCAAGCATCGTATGTCGTCGATGAGGCTCTGCCCGCCCAGATTGATGGAAGGAGAGAAGCACTCCCGGCTCAGCGCCCAGGCGCCCAGGCGCAAGTAACTGCCGATTTGACCCACTTTTCCACAAACATGGACCACCTACGCCAGCCCGCGACCACTTCAGTCATCATCACCCGAGACAGCAGAGAAAAAAGACGAACCATCCGGACGGGTTGAAATAAATAACTGGAAGTACCCAAAGGGAGGGATGGCTGCCCAGATAATACCAAACAACAGATACTTAAAGTAGCCAGGTTCCCTGGAAGAATGGGTGCCCTGCCGTCGATGACACACCAGCTCACCTGAAAAAGAGCAGTAACAAAAACACTCCAAATCGGCAATCTACCCTGCACAATTTTGCCTTGTTCAACATCACTAGAGCGTTCATGAAGGTGACCAAATGTACAGGAAATTGTCGTTGATGAGGCTCAGCCGGTTCCCGTCCTGTTGTTGGTGGAGGGATGGAAGGAGGAGGCTGGCTGCCTCGCCAGGCAGAAGAGCACTTTGCTGACCGTTCAGGCTTGCTTGCAGACTGACCGTTAACGGGAGAACAGTCGCTTCCAACACTGCCTCTTCTGCACAGGGAGAGGAACTACTGCACAACCTCCCTGAGTTGGGGCTTTACTATAAAACTGAAAATCAACACGCAGTTGCCATTTACAGAACCAAGAATGAACAAAAGCATCAAATCAAGCTTTATTCTATAGTGTCGGGGCCCGGGTCGGTCGGGGCTGATGGCGACGGACGGGATGGAAGTGATCCACATGGCTCACGATCGATGTTAGTGCACCCCCACCACGACTTACAGTCTACAGCAGCCTCACAGCATGCGTACAGCCCCAACTGCGTTAACATGGCTCACTTAGACCCAACTACATGTCTAACATACCGTATTAGCCGCTTGGCCACATCGACGCCACAGTGCACGACCAGACCAGTCACCCGTTCGTTCGTTCAATATCTCACGAACGGGAAGCATCCAGTCCCGAACGAGGTTGGAGATGAAAAAGAGCAAGTACATCAAAGAGAAAAGGGGTTGATGGCTGGCTCCCAGGTCACACACAATAAAGAACAATTACTTTGGTACGTAATGGGCGGGTACCTAGAGGTATGTCTGCGTTGAGACACCCACCCGGGTCTCCAGCCGGGCGTGCGTGCTTCAACCATCGATCGTCTCGCTCAACCTCTCCCCCACCCTCCTCTAGTACATAGAGGTAGTTTAGGAAAACTCCCCGACCAATACCAAGACCGGAGACGTACATGTAGCTCTAACTACCTTAATCACATTCGTTCTCTTGCCAATTTCCTACTTAGGTACGACTAGTAGGGTCATAGACGACGCGCATGCGTGTGATGGATATACCTGCCTGCTGTGGCTTGTGAGTCGTAACGCGACGAATATAGCTTTTGGGAATTGGGGGGTTTCCTTAGTAAGGTACATTGAAGGCTACCTACAAAATTGCTGGGTTTCCCATTTCATGAGTAGGTTGCTTCCTGATGAGACTACCGGTCCTTGGAGCTCCTCGGTACCCCCCCTTGTTCCCAAGTCTGCACCCTTGTTTCTTCTCAATGCTTATTTTCTTTCCTAGGTATGAACTGGGTAGTCTACCTGTAATTGTACCTATACATCTTTTCTAAGCATCCAGTCCATCCATGTTGGACGCCTTTCTCCTGCTGCTGCTGCCTTTCCGTTGAGTCCATAGATGGACATGGACACCAACCATCATCATTGCCTTTTGACCTAACCGTTGCAAGTACGCACCTCATGTAAAAGAATGCTCAAAGTCCTCCCTCCTACCTTCTAGTTATACAGTAAGAAAATGTACAAAAGCAATTTCTTCAACTCGACGAACGCTGCCCGTTTGCATACAGAGCTCTCTCTGCCCTCTACCGAATAGACTGACTAAGAGGGGAGGAGGCATACAGTACCTAGTTATTCTTCAGGCATTTTGCGAGAGGAAACACTGAGGAGACCGACCTAGATATCAATCTCCCCATCAGCAATAGCCAACCTCTGCTTGGTAGTCTTAGCCTTCTTGCTTCCACCCGTCTTCCTCTTCTTCGCCGCTCCTCCCACTGCTCCCTTTGCATCTGCACCTCCCTCTCCCGCAGCAGCAGCACCATTAGGCGTAGCGGTCCCACTGCCCTTGATGTTATTCCCGCCATCATCAAAGTTACCCTCGCCTGTTGTTATCGTTAGCCCCACTTCCATACCAATCTGTACCGGAAAAAGGAACGGAAAACTTACCCTCATGATACATCTCATCCAAACTAACCTCCTTCCCCTCCCCTCCTGCTCCGCCCCTCTTCCTCTTGTTTCCTCCTCTACTCTTCTTCTGCAACTTATCCAACTCTCCACTTTCTTGAAGCTCGCGCTCTCGCTTCTCAATCAGCTCCGCCTGCTCATCATCCGCCAGCCACATGGCAATATCGCGGTTCCTGTTCTCGGGCGCGCGACGACCAGAGAAATCGACGCCTCCGCCAGCGGCCGAAGAGCCGCCCGTGATAACCACGCGCTGGACTTCCTCCTTCTGCATAGCGCGCTTGCGGATACGTTCCTCGATCGTGCCCCTGGTGATAAGACGGTAGACAGTAACCTGCTTGGTCTGACCCAGACGATGGGCGCGATCCATGGCTTGCGAATCGATGGTCGGGTTCCAGTCCGAGTCGTAGAAGATGACCGTGTCGGCAGAGGTAAGGTTGATGCCCAGACCACCGGCACGAGTAGAAAGCAGGAAGATGAAGATCTCAGGACGGGTCTGGAAGTCGGAGACGGTGTCGCGGCGGTCTTCGAGCTTGGTGGAACCGTCGAGACGGCAGTACTTGTAGTTGCGGTAGGTGAGGTACTCCTCCATGAGGTCGATCATGCGGGTCATTTGGAAGTAGAGGAGGACGCGGTGGCCGTTCTCCTTGAGCTCGCGCAGGAGCTGGTCCAGCTTGGCGAGCTTGCCCGAGTCGGTTACGAAGCGGCGCATGGAGGGGACGGTGATGTTGGTGAAGCGTTGCTTTTCCTTGTCTGGTGCAGGGAGCAAGGCTGGAGGAGGGTAGCGTGATGGCGGCACCTTTTGTACGACGAGTGCCTTCTCCTCGGCTAGGGTAGGTCCAAAGAGGACCTTGCGCATGGGCGCATTGAACATGATGTTCTCGCGCTCAACGACTGAGCTGCGACTATCGCAGACAACCTCGATAGGGGGAGCGGAGGTCCTTGGAGCAGCAGCCTGCTCGAGACGACCGAGGCCAGTCTCAGAGAATGCACTCCGCGAGACGTTCATCAAGCTGCCCAGAACGCCTTGCTCAGTGATATCAGCCAAAGGCTTCAGATCCTCGCGTTGCCTAATCTGGAAGAGGGCATGCGCCGGAGAAAAGTTCAAGTCCTCAGGCTCATCATAAGCGATCTTGATCTCCGCAAGACGCTTCTTCTTGATGGACATTTCAACAGCTCGAGCAAAGAGGTCCTTGTGACTGGCGCGGTAGACCTCCTCGTAGCTCGTATCGGCAAAGCGCAGCCAAGAGAAGTTATCAGTACCAGCCACGCTCTCACGAATATGCTCCGGAGTCCAGATGTTGAACTTCTCGTTCAGCCACTGGTTCCGCCACCCAGCGACCTGGTTGTCTTGACCAGCCTTGTACAGTCGTCCTCCGTCGCGCCAGAGCAGTCTAGGCAGCTCGTACTGAATCAAGCTGCGCGTAGAGTAACCGACAGTGACCTGATTACCCTCACGAATGAACGAGGCTGTCTCGGCAAAGTAGCCGAACGAGTACGGGGATGCGGTATCCGCACGCTCAAAGAGGTCAGGGTGATTGCACACCTTACGGAACTGCATGACGAGATTCATGAGACTAGCAGAATCGTCGTCGCCCAGGGTCGCCTTCTCAATGAGATCCATGATGCTGATCTGGTTGCGCAGGTTCGCGTACATGGCACGCTGTCTGTATGTGAGATCGCAGAAGACGTCCAACTCGATCTTGTCGCCGAGTTCCTTTTGGACATGCTTCTTGACACGACGCAGCATGAAGGGTTTGAGGATCATGTGCAAACGCTTCAGCTGGTCTTCGTTCAGCTTGGTATTACTCTGAGCATGGGACTCAATGTCCTTGGAGAACCATTCGCTGAACTCGTCGTGGGAATCGAACAGTGAAGGCATGATGAAATGCAGCAGGGCCCAAAGTTCCTGCATGTTGTTCTGGATAGGCGTACCCGTCAACAGGAGACGGTTACGGCAGTGGAAGCCCAACAGGCACTTCCAACGAGAACTCTGTGAGCTCTTGATAGCCTGGGCTTCATCAAGAATCATGTACTGCCACTTCATCTTCTGGAAGTACGCAACATCAGAAACAACAAGTTGGTACGAGGTAATCATGACATGGAAGGGGGCGTCCTTCTTGTAAGTCGTGTGCTTGCGATCCCAGAACTTTCGCAGCACCTTACGGTCGCCCGCAGTACCCCAGTAAGGGAGCACCTTGAACTGGGGAACGAACTTTGTGATTTCCTGCTGCCAGTTGTGCAGGGTAGACGCAGGCGCAACAACCAGGAAGGGACCCCAGATATCGTACTTCTCGGCGAGGTAGGCCATCACGGAAATGGACTGCACCGTCTTTCCTAGACCCATTTCGTCGGCCAGAATACCGTTGATGCCTTGTTCGTACAGGTTGACCAGCCAGTTGAGACCCTTGAGCTGATACTCTTTGAGCTGACAGTTGAGAAGCTTGGGTTGTTCAATCTCGACGTCACCCATCATGGTCGGGTTCTGGAAGTTCATTTCGCCATCTTCATCGAATTTGGACTCTTCCTTGTTGAACTCCCTAGCCTTCTTCTGGGCCTCTGCAATGGCATTCTGCGCGTTAGCCATAGCGGCAGCCCGTAGCGTCGATTCATCTTCAGCGTCAAAGTCCAGATTCTCAAAGTTGGTGACCTTGGCGCCAATGGGACCAGTGGGCACGTCGATATCCATCTCGTTCTCCGGAATCTTATCCTTCTCAGCTGCGATCTCATCGGGGTGATCTGTGCTGCGCTCAACCTCATTGGTCTTGATCTTCTTGCCAATGAAATGGGAGTACAGCTCGGTCTGCGAGATAAGGAAGTTGAGCTTCCTCTTCTGGCGAGCAGCTTCGCGGTCGGCCTCCTCCTTGCGAGCGTTCTCCAGCTCTTGCTTCTCAGCTGCCTTCCGGAGATCACGCTCTTCACGCTCGTTGCGCTTCCAGAAGCCCATCATGTCACGCATGACACGCTTGGCGCGAGCCTGCAGATCCTTGGTGCCCTTGTTGGTACGGAGTTGCCATCTCTTGGCCTCTTTCGACGCGAGGATGGCAGTCTTCTTGAGGTTGGATGATTTGGTAGAGTACGAGTCAATCGCCAGCCTGAACACCTTGTTGACGTCTTTTCTGGCGAGATCACGCCAAATCTGGTCATAGATCTGGTTGAAACCCTTGGACTGGAACTTGAGTTCCAACGGGTCCTTGGGTTCCTCCACAACCTTCTCCTTCACCACCTTCTCCTTGGGCTCCTTCGGCTCCTTCGGCTCTTGAGGCTCCTTGTTCTCCTTATCCTTGTCCGTATCAGCCTCCTTGGGCGCCTTGGTCTTGGTAAGCTTGATGCGGATCTTGCTGGTCTCTTCCTTGGGCGGCAACTCAAGACCAGCATCAAGAGCGGCTTGAGCAGCTTCGGCGGCATCTTTCTCAGCCTGCTTCTGCTCCTTGGACTTCTTCGGTCTCGTGCCGGCACGACCCTTACCCTTCGTCTTGCCAGGCTCCATGTTCTCAGCCTGGAACGTAGCCATAGTACCGCCTTCCAGGTTCGGCTCGATGGAGCCAACGTTCCGCGCGGGTCCCTTGATACCCTTCTGCAAGATGAGTCGGGTCTGCTGCACCTTCTTATTGGCCCGTTCAGCTTCGCGCATGTACTTTTGCCTTTCGGCTTCGTCCTGCGCTGCAGAGGCCCTGGCCAAGGCGGCGACCTTTGCTTCCATGGTAGTAGCCATGGACTTCTCGCGCCGCCTCTTGCGCTGCATGTCCTTCTTGCGCTCCTTCTCGGCAAAGAGTTCGCGCTCCCGAACCTCCTGCAAGGCATCGTCGTAGTTCAAGTCGTCATATCGACGCTTTCCAAAGTTGGCATGCAACTTGAGCTTTTGGGCCTCGGTTTCTGTGTACTCGGCTCTCCTCTGTCGGCGCAGGCGAAGGTCGCGATTGTTCATCTCTTGCCTCTTAACCTCGCATCGCTCCCTCCACAAGCGCAACTCCTCCTCAAAGTCGTCCTCATCGGGAAGCTCTCGCGATTCGATTCTGTCCATCGCTTTCCTGATCTTCTCTTCATTCTCCACCGAGAACGTCCTTTGTTGCTTGGGGGCACCGTTGGCCATTCTCTTGGCCGGAATGCGAATGTTGGGGAGCGGGCTTTCTTGCTTTGATGACCCTCGTCGCCCCTTGAGAGTTGACTCGGAGTGCCTGATGTCGGAGATGCGTGGCTGCTTGGGCTGGCGCGGTTTTCTCTCCTTCTTTTCCTTGACAAACTTCTCGGATGAGTCGGCTCGTTCGATCTTCATGGGGATGTCATCGTCGCCATCCATGATGGGTGAAGTTGGACGGGGTCTGGAAACGGGCTCGGAGCTCGAAAGGATGTTGGAGAAAGACATGACACCGGCGGCGCGGCCAGTATTCTGAAAGCAAGATTGCTGTTAGCGACGGTTACGTGGGAGAGGGTTAAAGAACAAAGGGAGGGAGGATGGACATTGCCAATTGGTACATGGGGGCGAAGGGCGAAAGAGCTTACGGTTGATGTAGCGGAAGACATCTTGAGTGGTGGCGACTCGTTCCTGCCTAGGGCCGGTAGTGCAGTGGAAGTTGTGCCGTTTGTGGGATTAGCTAGGACGGCGCTTCGTATCGTGGGAGACGCCATGCTTGGTGGTCTCAGTGAAAGCCTGGGGCTGATGGATCCGGCGAGACTGCCAACGCTTCCAGTACCAATACTGGCTGGTGCAGTTACCGATGCTGGATGTGAAAGAGCGGTAATAGGACTACGCGTCGCAATAGTAAAATTGGACGGAGCTGCAATCGATGGAGGCGATGTATGGTCGACCGGATAGTTTTCTTTTTTCCTGTTGTAATAATCGGCCGACGACTGGGAATAGTTGTACGGATCGCGGATCTAATGATTGCAGAAGCGCAAAGGCTGGGTCAGTGGATGTGGAACAATCAAAATGCCAGCAAAGCTTTGTCGTTGGTGTTGGTGTTTCGTGTGTCAAGAGGCAAGGGATGATGCAGTGGGAGAAGTGGTATCAATTGGTGGTGGTTGTTGTGGTGGCGGCGTGCACTTCATATTTTCGGACCATCACCCATCGGCCAAGGTAAGGGGTGGATGTGATTATGGTATTAAGGGGAAGGAGGATGAAGGGAAAAGGGAAAGGAATAGGAACGCGGGCGGTGAATAAAGGACGACGTGACGGGGTTGTGGTGTTGGGACAAGAACGTTTGTCATGGCCACTCGACCGTTGCAGTGTGGTTTGGTGATTGCTAGTGTGGTGGACTGGTGGTGCTGATTCGCTTACCTTGTTCGTGGCCGAGCCCGAAGCCGAAGTCTGGGACGTTTGCAAAGTCTGGGTCGCGTTTCGCCAGGAGCTGCCCGTGGAAAGGTGAGAGGAGGATCCCGTGTCAGAGTAGCCCGAAACCCCGCGCTGTGATTCCCTTGTTGTATCCCGGTGATCTTTTCGTGGGCTCAGGCCGCCAATGCTGTTGCTGGCCTCGGCGGTTGGGTCGTAAAAGCTGCCGCCTGTCGATGATTTTTCGCGTAATGACGGATCCCGATCGCGGAACGATTCTGCCGGCGAATAGTAGGCCGACGGCGCGTGCAGTTGCGATGCTCGGGCTGGCGGTCGCGAGCTCGACGAGACCGTGGAGTTTAGAGGTAGCGAACTCGATGCTGGGGCCGGAGCTGATAAGCCGGCGATTGTTGTAATGGCAGGTGGAGCTTGCAACGAGGACGGCGGCGGCGGCGGCGGCGGCGGCAGCGAGGGTGCGGATGCTGCGACAAAGGGATTTGGATGGTGGTGTTGTTGTTGGCTTGTTGTTGGAGGGTTGATAATTGAGCGCGGACCCGTGGATGGTGGTTGACTGCTCAGGCTGCCGGCGGCACCTAGCGCGTTGTTGGCAGCGTGTGCTGGAGTGGCCAGTGGATGACGGTATTCCGATGGTTGCTGCTGCGTTGGCGATCGCAAATTGAACGAGGACGAGCCGTGCGTCGCGGCGCGCATGGAATTCGTCGAGGGCACTGGTCCCCCAATTCCATGGAGCGATGATGACGCTGCTTGTGGTGCTGTGTTGCTGCTCACTGGGTTGAGAATGTCGCGCAGACCTCGGCGTGGTGGTGGTGCTGGACCGGCGCCGTTTCCTCCATCCCCTCCTCCCCCTTCTGTTCCATCCTCGTCAAAATGAGGAGGTCGCTGCAGCACCGTCGAGAAGTGGTCCATGTTGGCTGATTACCGTGTACCGCAAATTCCAGTCTAAACGTATAATACCAACAACAACAAGGACTTGTTCTTCTTTCTGTCTCTCTGTCTCTTGTATATCTCTACGTGTTATCGGTATCCCATCGGACGAGACGATTTGCCGGCGTGTTCCTGTTTCGACTGCCTTGCTTGTTACGCCCTTCAATAACTGATCGGTCGGGTGATGGTGGTGGTTTGCTGTTATAAGCGATCGATTGTCGCGACTTGCGGATCGGATAGAATGGCGGCGACCTCGGCTGGGTTCGAGATGACAAGCTGGAGGGGCAGAAGCTATTCAAAGCTTGTCGGAAACAAGCTGTCGCGATGCGGTTGTCGCTAGGCAGTAACTGTAGTCGTCACGGGAAAGACTGGAAGCGATGGTCCAAAAGTCGCAATGACATCAGACACTACTAGACGTTGACGGTCTTGATGGGCAGCAACGAAGTTATGTCTGTGGGGGTGGTGGTTGTGTTGGTGTTGATGTGGGATCGTCGGATGACTGGGGGAATCTGGATCGAAGCCAGATTGTAAGGTGGTTGAGATGACACAGCACGGAAGGGGAGGAGTGGCCGATGGAGACTCGGACAACGGTGATGGTGTTGGAAGGTGTGGTGATAGCACGGAATAGCAAGAGGTACTTCGTGATATGGTGGATGACAATGCGAAGATGCTCCGTCCAAACCCATCAGTTGTTGACAGCCTTGACGACGATGGTTGTCTGGCTGGTCCGTTCTATTTCGGCTGTTGGCCACATCTAAGGTACTTGTTTTGTGCGCGCGTGTGAAAATGCAGCCTCTTCACACTTTCTCTCTCTCGCCCCGAAAACGTGCCCCTTTGGAAAGGCCGCCGCTGCTGGTCTTCCAGCTTCCCTCCTCTCGCTCTCACCTCTCGCGAAGGGTGAGCGATCCATCCTGAGAGAGGCCCAGTGGGTCTCAGTCCACCACATTGGATGCATCCGCCCCGTTGCAGCAGATCGGGTTTCAGACCTCTAATTGGTCAGATACATATGGGACTTGCACCTGCCCTGCAACTCTGCGCTCCCGCAAAAAGACGTCAGCCCTCCGCGCTAGTCTAGACCCACCGACTTGGGCCCTGTCAGGCCCGCGTCTGTTCTTAGCCTGTCCGCCTGTTCTCTGCCGCCGAGGCTTGAATCGAACCATCACGATATCGTAAACGGCCTTGACAATTCCAACGACGGGAGTTCCTTTCCATGTTGAACTCTGAGATTTTAATGATTTGCATCTTGGACATCACCAAAGCCCCAGTCCGGTCAGCGTACGGTCAGGCCAACAACGCCAAGCCAAGGCACGACGGGATTTCTCATTTGAACCCTCCAAAGTGCCATCAAGAACAACGACCGGCGCCCAACCAACATGCCAAACATTCACGTTTCAATTGGCAGCCATCAATTGCACACAGCTGACAATCCCAAATCACCCCAACACCTTCGTGTGCATCGCTATAACCATCGCCATTAGAACATTGTGTATCTTTTGCATCCAGTAAATCAAGTTCAATATCAGAGAATTTTCCATCATCCTTCTTCGAAATCCCCAGCCTTGGCGCGATCGAAGCGGCACGGCTGGGGCAGGCGGGCGGCGGTTGGTTGGGCGGGTGGTACGTACCGTCCCTGTCACGGCGACGGCCGGTGAGCTGGAGAACGAACTTCGAAGGGAATTTGCAACTGCAGAGAACAGATTATCCATTTCAGAATTTGGGGGACTTGCAAATTTTGACATCTGCAATAAACATATGCTCCTTCGTTCCTCTCAAGAACTCAATGTTGTGGTTCATAGCAATCTTCAAAACCTTGATGCCAGATTGCCAGCGGCTGAAGACGGGGCATGTCGTGCAGACCGCCTACCCTGTTGTTGTTTGGCTGGCTCTCATCAGCTCGGGTCAGAAAATCAGAAAAATCAGAAAAATCAGAATGGCTGCCTTCTTTTCCGCTGGTGTCAACTTAGTTGCATGGTACGTGCGCAGCGGTACGTACCTAACCTGTGCGTCAATGTGTCCAATGAGGAGGCGAGGAGCAATTGCCTGCCGGGGTTGCCGGCCGCCGCAAACCCAAACCGAAACACACTTTCCGGTTCAGTGCAATGATCAAGCACGAGGACCAGTGCAGGACTGAGTTCCAGATCACAGAACGCTGTAAAACCCGAGAGTTCTCACTTCATTGCTACGAGCCGCCCACGCGGAATTTCTGCGTAAAGACTGTGAGCGGCGAATTAGCCTCCACCTGACTGGCTCGACTTTGCCCTGGGTGAATGAAGCTGGAAACTTTCGAGCGGACGGAAAGAAACTACACCAAGTTGTCAAAAGCGCCCCCAAGACCACCACCGAACAAATCAGTGATCAGTGAGTGACATAAGTGACAACCTTAAAGTTGTGCAAGTCAACAAGGCACCGACGCAGGTCGCAAGTAAGGCACGTAAGGTAGGTAGGTTCTAGATGTACATTTGCAGGGCAGGCAACCTTGAGCAAGATCAAAGGGACCAACACGAGACCAAGACAGACAGCATGAAGCAAGTTGACAAGATGGCAAAAGCAACCCACCCGATGAAGGAAACGGGTAGATGTTACCTACTAGCATCAAGGGGGGGGGAGTTTGGGTGGAAGGAGTGGTAAAAAAGTAAAACAGCCCTCAAAGAACTCTCCACCAGACAGACAAAAAACAGAAAAGTTAAAAGGCGAAGATACTATCGCATGTTTCGTTCCAACGTCCGTGTCTGCCAAGATGTTTTGTACCTAACCAAAGGACTTCGTCACGAGCAGCTATCGACCAAGTTAACTGAAATCTCTCCGCATTACCAGAATATTCCAAAGGCTCACCACGTAGAGCTGATAACACTGGAATCTCTTAGCACACCCTACCCAACTGTCACAACCCGCAAGGGACGAAACAACCATCAACAGTAAGGTACCTACCATATCATGAACTCATCTTGCTCAGTGTTTCGTTTCGAATGGTGATCTACACCTTCTCCGAGTCTGAGCCAACACAACTAAGGTGATGGATGGACTACTACGATATCATTGTTTGATTTCTTTACGATCCGATTTTTACATCCGAAAAAAACAAAGAGGCAAGTAGTCAGTCATACCTGTCTGTTCACAGAGACATATTTTATAAACAAAGCGATCTCTGGAGTCAGTCCTCTGGAATTCCTGAGTTGCTCAACAGAAGCCAACCTGCCAACCTGCCAACATAACGGTCCACCACATCCGGGATAGTATTACAGCGTACCGATATCAAAAATGACATGTATAAGTCGGTCGGCTGGAAGGAAGCCGTTTATGAAGCGTCTCTCTTTTGCTGTTCAAATGGTCTCTTACTTGTGGTGTCGGTAAAGCTTCAGTCTTAGCTAGGTACCTAGGTACCTAGATAGAAAGCCGCAAGCAAGTGTAAGTGCTAGTATTGGCGGAGAACATAAGAGGTAAGGTATGCTACAGCATTTTCCAACTGGATCGAGTGCTCCGTCATCATGTGCAAGATATGCCCAACATGGGCATAAATGGTCGTCAACTTGGGTTCTTGGCTTTTGTTTCATGTGACCGGTTCAGGTTCAGCTTCAGCGGGGGTCCGGCACAGGAGAGATGGTAGGTAGGTAGTTTTGGCTCAGGCTGGCTTGGGTTAACAGCGCGGGTTTGGATTCCGGCCGACAGAAGCCGGAGCCGGAGCCGGAGCTGGGTCCGGGACATGGACGGGAATTGTGGGTCTCTTCTGGATGGGAGTAGGTATGTTCATTGGAATCTCGAATTCTCGATGTATCTTGCAGGTGTCTAGCTGGACGCTGGATTATCGAGGTGGTTCTTTGGACTGCGCTACGAGGTAAAGATGTCCGTGTAATTGAAGTGTGTGGCAAAGGCAAGGAAAGGTTGCGTCTCGAGGCGTCGAGGTCTGCCCAGGCAGTTCAGGGTCCAGCTCTGCATCCCGGCCAAGCGTTGAACCACGGGAATAACCCTAACCCTACTAATAATCAACGTGTACCCAGAGGTTGATGAGGTAAGCGATGCAAGCAATGGCCACTTCGGCCAATGCAGCGGTGGGGGATGGAGTGTGACGTCAACCGAGAACGAGCCCCTACAGCTGCGTCTGCCCAACACGTGTAGCGTTTCGACAAGTGCAGGTCGCCGATGGAAAACTGTTTGATTGATTGTATGCATGAACAAGATGAATGTGGCATTGGGTGGAAGAAAGGAGACGGTGAGAGTGAATGGGATGAGGTTTTGAGTAATGCGGCAAAGTGAATCGTTCTTGTCATTGTTCTTTTCGAGGGTCGAGCCAAGCCAGCACTCCGGAGTCGAACAAAAACAGATTCCCAAAAGTTGTCGAATGCCAACCTAATTGGTCCGTCGTTGCACGTTGCAGCGCTGACCAACCGATAAGCAGATGATAAGCCAGCCGTTGCTGCCTTGTGGCCTGACCGCCAATTGCCAAGGCTGCTATCAGCTGGCTACCTCTACCTCTATCGGTGGTATCAGCAAATCGTTATCAGAGAATTTGTGAAAATTCAAAGCCCCACCATTTGCCCGCCTGGCAAAGGCGGGAGGCTCGAGTCCTGTCGCCCGCCCGCTTTGAAGTTTTGGCAGTGACAGTGCGATCGCCCCCCACCTTTCTGCCCTGGCAGGCCTGGTTGGTTACAGCAAAATCGCAAGCCAAGAGCGCTGTACTGGACCCCATTCTTTGCCTTCGACCCAACGTTTTGACTTCGACTCCCCTCCCGTCTCAGGTCAAGCTTGCACTCTTCTTCTTTTCCACTTCCCCTTGTGCTCGACGGTCGGTTTTTTGTCTGTCCAGAGTGTGTGTTTTCAATCGGATCGATTCTTTCTTCAATCCGCCCACCACTCCCTCCCCATCACTATTTGTTTGGTGATTCTGTTTAGAGAGAACTAGATTCTTTCGACACCCTCTTTTTTTTTCAGGTATCCCTTTGTGTTTGTGCATCGTCACCAACACCTCTACCACACCTCCAACCAACCACCCACAGAATCATCACTCAAGATGCCGCCCTCCGCCTCCAAGCAGAAGCGCCTCGCCGAGAAGGCCGCCAAGGCCAACAAGGGCAAGCCCGTCAAGGAAGTCGAGCTCGATGCTTTCGGCAAGCCCGTCGTCGAGGATGAGCCCGCTACCAAGACGGAGCAGATGGACGAGGTCAAGCGCCTTGCTCAGCAGATGGACAAGCACGGTCTCTCGGATCGTGTCACCACCGGTGTCCTGGCCTCCACCAAGGCCTCCAAGGACGTCAAGATCACCTCCGTCTCCCTCGTCTTCCACGGCCGCGTCCTGATCAAGGATGCCACCCTCGAGCTTACCCTCGGCCGCAGGTACGGCCTTCTGGGTGAAAACGGGTGCGGCAAGTCCACCCTCCTCAAGGCCATCGCCGCCCGCGAGTACCCCATTCCCGACCACGTCGACATCTACCTTCTCAACGAGGGTGCTCCTCCCAGCGAGCTCGGCGCCCTTGACTGGGTCGTCACCGAGGCCAAGAACGAGCTGGCCCGCCTCGAGAACAAAGCCGAGAAGATTCTTGAGG
This sequence comes from Neurospora sp. FGSC 26632, assembly GCA_009804965.1. Lineage (NCBI taxonomy): Eukaryota > Fungi > Ascomycota > Sordariomycetes > Sordariales > Sordariaceae > Neurospora > Neurospora sp. FGSC 26632. The sequence continues at coordinate 37,389 of RAOH01000151.1, read as the reverse complement.
ACGAAGGCCCCGACTCGCCCCTCCTCGAGGACCTCTACGATGTATGTATCCCCCCCACTAAACCCAGGGCGCATTCACAATACTAACTTTGCCATCACAGCACATTGACAAGATGGATCCCTCTACCTTCGAGACCCGCGCTTCCCTCATTTTGACCGGTCTCGGTTTCAACAAGCAGACCATCCACAAGAAGACCAAGGACATGTCCGGTGGTTGGCGTATGCGTGTCGCCCTCGCCAAGGCCCTCTTCGTCAAGCCCACTCTCCTCCTTCTCGATGACCCTACCGCCCATTTGGATCTCGAGGCTTGCGTGTGGCTGGAAGAATACCTCAAGAAGTGGGACCGTACCCTCGTCTTGGTTTCTCACTCCGAGGATTTCCTCAACGGTGTCTGCACAAGCATGATCGACATGCGCCTCCAGACCCTCATCTACTATGGTGGTAACTACGACACTTACCACAAGACCCGCGCCGAACAGGAGACCAACCAGATGAAGGCCTACCAGAAGCAGCAGGACGAAATTGCCCACATCAAGAAGTTCATTGCTAGTGCTGGTACCTACGCCAACTTGGTCCGTCAGGCCAAGTCTCGCCAGAAGATTCTCGACAAGATGGAGGCCGACGGCTTCATCCAGCCTGTCAAGGAAGACAGAGTCTTCTCCTTCCGCTTCGCCGATGTCGAGAAGCTCCCTCCTCCCGTCCTGTCCTTCGACAACGTCACCTTCTCGTACTCTGGCGACCCCAAGGACGACCTGTACCGCCACATCGATCTCGGTTTCGACATGGACTCCCGTACCGCTCTCGTCGGCCCCAACGGTGTTGGCAAGTCCACCCTGCTCCGTCTCATGACCGGCAAGCTTTCGCCCACCGACGGTGTCGTCCAGCGCCACACCCACTTGAAGCTCGGTCTCTACTCTCAGCACTCTGCTGAGCAGCTCGATCTGACCAAGTCGGCTCTTGACTTCGTCCGTGACAAGTACCCCGACAAGTCCCAGGACTACCAGTACTGGCGCCAGCAGCTTGGCAAGTATGGTCTCTCTGGCGAGTCCCAGACCTCGCTCATCGGTACCCTGTCCGACGGCCAGAAGTCCCGTATCGTCTTCGCCCTCCTCGCCATCGAGTCCCCCAACATGCTCTTGCTCGACGAGCCTACCAACGGTCTCGATATTCCCACCATTGACTCGCTTGCCGATGCCATCAACGCTTTCACCGGTGGTGTTATTGTCGTTTCTCACGATTTCAGGTTAGTTTTGTTCCCACTTTGCCACTCGCATGACTCGGTTGCTAACATGACGAAAAAATAGACTTTTGGACAAGATTGCCAAGCAGATTCTCGTGTGCGAGAACAAGACCATCAAGCAGTGGGATGGCACCATCGCCGATTACAAGAACTACCTGCGCAAGAAGATGATCAGCTCCGGTGCTGTCTAGAGGATTGGTCGCTGATTAATGACTCTGGAAAAGCGCGGAATGATGTCAGGGTGTTTGTTCATGTAATTTTGGCGTTCTTTTTTAATTTACTGGGGCGCCTGTTTTCCTTCTTTCTATCTACTATTAGACTGGAAACTTGATGATCATGGGGACAAAAAGGTGGTTGGTTGCAGGTTGATTGGGTTATGACTATGACTCTCTGTTCATATGGGCATGAACACAAAAGCGAAGAGATTTGAACATGAACGTCAGCGTTAAAGAATTGTGATCGAAGTGGTTTTTGGTTGGTTGTTGGTTGGAGAATGATGAGGATGATGATATCCAAAAAGCGATGTGTTGAATGATTGTTACTGGATTACGGATCATGGATGAGGTACCTGCCGTACATAGACTATAGCTTCAGCAGGTAGTAGGTATTGGGTACGGAATTTGATAGATTTGTTATTGTTTTTAAAAGTGTTCTGTTGGAACCTGCTCTCGGGAATGTCTGATGCCGCCCAACTTCTACAAGCCCCTTCTCCTCAGAGGTGTAGAACTTGTTCGGGTCCCATGGGTTGATGGATGACTGACTACATGCTAGTCGTACACTCCTACTGCTTAAATATCACGACCGTTTATGATCAGACGAAGGCAGGACAGGGCATCTTACACATGATGAACAACGAAAACACCCTGGAAGTGATATAGCATACGACTATGCCCCAGAAGACCCTTCGTGACTTGCTCCCCTTCCAACAGACTTATAACCTGGTAGCCAATCTTTGCTGCTCATTCATTCTTTCTTCTTTGTGGTGGGGTGGTGTTTGTTGTAGCTGACTGAGATTCAATTCCTAGAGGTAGAATAGAATATGTTTGGATGACGCTCTCCTCTCCTTCGTGTTAGCGTCGTCCACTTCTGAAGTCCCAACACCTCACTTACCTCCTTGTACCGCAGCCCTTCTTCACCCAATATTCTCCATGATCGATTGTACTAAAAGAAGAAGGCTCGCACTACTGCAAACCATGTGATGCTAGCATAGCATTTTCCCAGGGCATCTATCCATGTCCATGGCGGTTGGTTTAAGTTCCTGGACGGGAATGTTCACGGTCGCCCTCCCTACCTGTACCGCGGCTCGAGGAGCCGGAGCCGGAGCCGGAGCCCAGGGTGGCTCGTGTGGTTGGCTTAACATGGACTTGCTTGTACTTGTACAGTTGCACTTGCACTTGAGCACGCTGCTCTTTGTCTTTCCTACCTACCTACCTACCAGCGTCACGAGGAAAGCAAATTTTCGAACTACTTATAAATCACTTCAATGTGCCGGCCCATTCTAGCATTCCTCATGTTTCACAAACCCAGCAGGACCCTTTCCTACAATTCCCCTCGCGAGGCCTGTTTATGGTTGTTCATTCAGGTACTAGGCATGCAATCTCTCCCGGCTCCGCAGCACTGCTGTCTGTCGATTCCGGAACCCTTCCGCTGATGCCACCCAATACGTCTAAAATATCCGGCCTTCGTCCCGGCCACTTTACTGTCTTCACGTTTGTACAACAACAATAACACTTCATGAACTTCACACACACTAAATCCAAGCATTCAGCAGTGACATTATTGACATACTTTTTGAACGGGTGATAGGAATCATTATCTTCATAATGCTATATACCAACAACGCTGCTATGTCCTATAAACAATTCGGCTATGGTTCTATCAAACAAAACTCTTGAACAAACATATGAATTTGGCCCTCCCTCCGCCTTCTTTTCTTCCATCTTTCTTTCAATATCTTCCCAACCGTACACTACTCACTACCTTGACCACCCACACCACACCACACAACCACACACTCTCTGATGTGACGAACCGTTACAAGCACAGGGGTATATCGCTGGGAATAGGAACAACGGTAGTAGTAGCCGAAAGGTACTGATCGATTGTAGAAGCTGTTGCTTGCTGAAGAGCCAGAGTAACGAAGGCCGGGAAGCGGCCTTCTTATATACTGGCCTTCGAGCCTGTCCCGTAGTCCCGTATTCTCGGGACATCGGGACCCTGGGTTCGGGCCGCCTTTTATTGGTCAATCCATCTAACTTACATAAGGGGTTTCTGATTGGATTGTAACATCTGACTCTCATCAAACAAACGACCGACACAGAAGATACAGCACGAAACAGCTACGGATCCCTCGGTCCGAACGTAAGCCTTTTGACCAATCCCCTAGAGTCTCGCTGTGGGAAGAATTCCAGTGCGATTCTTTGGTGGCCTTCATGGGATCCGAGTCTTCCACAACTTTACTTCGTCGTCGCAGTGAACAGGTTTCTACGAGGCCACGTTTTGGCGCGGTTTGCAGGCTCCTTGAACTCTTTGCTTGAAGAATCCATAAAGTATAGGTCTGACTTCCTTGTCGGTAATGAGTGGTGTGTTGCAGCAGGTAGCTCTTTCGAGGCAAGCATCTTCTTCTTCTTCTCCTCGACGGCCAGCAGCTGCAGCTGCTGCATGTGCTTTTCAGCAGCATCTCGCTTTGCGGCATCCTCAAACAACCTATTGAAATCGCTAGGATCCAGATCGTAGTAGTCTGACTCCTCCTTTTTCCTTCTTGCGGGAAACAAGTTCATGTTCCTGCCGCGAAAATCATCTTTCCGGCGTGCTTTTTTCTTCCCTCCTCGTCCTCGGCGGGATTTGCGCGTGCGTGGTCAATATGATGTGGTGGTGCGATATCACCTTGACTGCCGCTGAGGTTAGAGGAGGCAGTGACCTTCGCAACATAAAGCTCAAATGTTGCCTCGGACGTCCATTGTCTAGAGGTATTTCCGCCTCCATGTCCCAATGCCCGGTCCTCCTATGGAAATGAGCGCATCCGCTGCCCTCTCCAAGAATCCGCCCTTGAAGGCACTCTCGAACAAGCCACCATGTGCATTGAACGCTGCTGCCGCCGAAGAAGAAGAGCCATCATTGCTGGGAGCACGTGCAGGCGTCGAGGGGGTCATGCCGCCGGCCTGAACAGTTTAAGCTGGAGGAACAAGTGCGGCGGCGGTACTGTGCTGAAGCTTGGGCACCGGGATCGTGATGAACCAGCGATCGAAGTACTTGTTGTTGTTGTTGTTGTCGTCATCTTTGCCGGGTCTCATAGAGAAGGTGTTGTCCATGGTGAAGGCAGTAGAGTTGTTCCACCTCAACCTCTTTAGATACCAGTGCAACTCATCGTCATCGTCAGCCTTGTCGTCATTCTGGTCGTCATCGTCGTCATCGTTGTTCTCGTCGTCCTTGTCGTCCTCGTCATCCTCATCGGTAGACCCGAGATCCAAAATCTGGCTGTCGGCCAAGCGGCTAGGCACCGCCAGGGAGGCACTCGAGCGACGGGGTCTGCTGGAGTTGCTGGAGGTGGGTGGTGGAGGAGTGGGCTGGACTTGGATTGTTGTTGTCTTGGTAGAGGTAGCCTTCTTCTTGGTTGATAATACGGGTGATGTTGGAGCTTGGCTCTGATGGGTGGACTTGTTGAAAGCAGACTCCTTGGCTACCAATTGAAGCCTCGACTTGAAGATGGTGGAGGCGGCACCGCCACCATTGAGCTTCTTGCTAGAGTTAACGGGCCAGGCGACGATGCCTGATTGCGTTTGGACGGCATAACGAGAGAGTGTCGACTTCAACTACCTCTAGATTAATCAAGAAATCCATATACTCGATGAACAACCGTAACAATCAATCGAAGGATAAAGAGGGAAGACAAGACCAGTTTTGTGCTTGGTGGCAGTGCGCACACATCACCATATATATATACTGTCTCCATTCACCACGTGTTATCAACTCGGGCTGTCATCAAGTTTTATCATCAACAACCAAGTTTGAAGCACAGCCCGCATTATCTTGGATATTGAAGCTGCAACACCATATGAAATAAACAGAAGTAATAAAAATCTTGTTTGGTTGTGCGTGCTGCATTATTGTTAAAACAAGCGGATTTTGCAGTACCGTATAAACTCGGGCCGTTCGTTTTTAGATTCCAGGGAAATCAGGCATAGTCTGTAAGCATACTGCAACATTCATGCCCGCCAGAAATTGTATGCAAGACGGTGATTTTGAATATCTCTACCCTCTAGCGTCCTTGAAAGAACAAGGGAAAAGAGAGGGCACTAGAAGAATCGAAGTTACAGTACTCCGGGGTGGCAATATGTCTCTCCCACTCTTTTTTGCGAGCATAAAATTCACATATTCAGGCATACGCATATCTGATTATGCCAGGTTTCCCTGGAAGTTGAAACGAGTCTTTGCGATAAAGTGGTGCAGAAGGATATACGACGGATTTTACGATGAGCCCGGTGCGTATAGGTTTAGCCTGGCTCGTCCAGGACAAAAAAGCTGAGACCTTGTACAAAATGGCTGGGTACGGATCGGAAAGGCATTAACAAAATTCAATATGGCATATTAAATTTTCAAAATAGCATATGCAAGGTAAGATCACGCTTTGGTTGTAGAACGAAACAGATCAATCAGATATATAAACGCCTAGGAAAGTTGACCAAAGGTCTCAAGTTAACAACCAAACCAGTATTGTACACTACTGTATGCCCAATCTTAACGGGTAATCGGCAAAAAAAGGGCTCAACTTTTCTGTCCCGGGCGAACTAGGATTTAGTAATCCGTAAAGTAATCATGATCCTCGTAATTCCTATATATCAACGCTGCTATGTCAAATAAGCAATTCCGCTATAAGCTACGTAACAAACAAAGTCTGAACAAACGAATGGATCTTGGTCTATGAATCCTCCTCCAGCGCGTTCCAACAATCAGGTTCATCCAAGCCACCACCTCTGAGGCTTGCAATGTTCTCGGAATTGGCGGGATTGCCAGCACCAGCGTCGCCGACGACATCCTCATCGGCAGCAGCAGCACCAGCAGCAGCAATCTTCCTCGCAGCAGCCAAATCCCCTTTTCTCGCAGCAACCATCAGCTCAGGAGAGACAGTGAAGCCCGGCTCCATCTGTGAAGCAGCGAGGACCTCGCCAACGGTTAACCTCAAATCAAGGTCACCCTTCTGCCATTTTTGCAAGCCCCTGTCAAACCTCAAGGCTTCCCCAATACCATCTGCATGCGCAAGAAGCGACCTCAGCCTGTCAATCAAGCACAATACATCCTGATCTTCCACAACAGGCCTCTCACTCTGAGTCCGAGAAGGCCCAGCAACGGCACTTGACCCTTCACCTGCTTCTTCCTTTGGTGGAGAACTGCAGGCTATCCTGTACTCTTCTGTTCCAAGCACGGCCGCAAGGGCCTCGCCTACAGCACGATATTGCTCTGGTATAGTGTTTTCCGGAGCTTCGGAAGTGGCGTCATCCTTCATCTTGCCCTTATCCTGTGATTGGGAAGCGGAAGCAGAAGCTGGAGTCACCCAACGCAAAAAGTCACGCCTGATCAGCGCTCTCAAGACCTTCAACTCAACCCTCTGTCTCTCAGTCTCCACCATGGTCTCGTCCTTGGCACTGGTGTCAGTGACTAAGCCCTTCCTACTCTCATTCTCAGAGCTGGACCCTGCGAGTTGAGCCTTGAGTACTCGCACCCTCATGGCTTTTATCCGGTCTTTGGCTTGTTCCCCATGGCTTCGTGGTCCTTTTTTGCGCGCAACTTTATTCTTGTTTGTCATCCAAACGAACCGGTGTCCATCGGTTTGAAGATCATCTGATTTACCGCACCATACGACCAAGCCTTCATCTTTTAGCAGGCCTGTTTTTTGATGGTCAAGAAGTTGCAGAACCTGATCCGTTGTAAGAAGTTCTCCATCTTCTGGAGTTGATGTGATCGTATCTGAAACCGCCTCATTGTCCGTTCTGGGTATGGCCGCATACTCTGGAAATGTGATGTTGCGCCAAGCAAGGTGTTCCGCTTCAAGCTCACCAAAGAATTGTAGGATAAAGTCTTTTATGCTGAAGGCTGGCCCATTGTGCTTTGGCATATTAACACCTCCAACTTTGGCAACCTTCGTGGGACGATGCGTGTCCTGTTGTTTTGGCATCTCATCTCCATATATCAGATGTTCCAAGTCGGCGACCAGTGACCTCAGTTTCTTGAACTCACTGTATGTGTTAACATTCTCAATATTGGTAAACATAGGAGGACTGGAACCATCAGTATCGAATATATCGTGAAGCCTGTGAAATTCCTTTTTGTATACTGCGGCGAGATACTTGAGATAATCCAGTTCTTGCATAACTCCGTCTTGCTTTGTATGACTCGCGATATACAGAAGCGGGAACGAAAGCGAGTGTGGGATGGGGCCTTGGACACCATAAAGGCCATTGATCAAGTCCTCCGCGCAAGCGAGCGCCACTACAGCTAATGGGGAAAGGCGTCGCGATCTGTAGCGCTGTAAAAGCGGTATGGTCCACCATACATGCGGGTTGGCCTCTACACTCGCTGCCTTCACGATATGGCTTAGAGGTAGCTTGTTGGATGTGCCCCGAGGCACTATGTTATGAATCCATTCAAAATTTTCAACCCATTTCTTGTCAATTTTCATCAGGCGCGAGGCCTATTCGTTTCTGATGTATGCCATTCTCTTCATTTCGTTGCTGTGAAGTGCCGCCAGTTTATCAGTGGGTTTGTTGCCGACACGGGGAATTATCAAGCCGGTTAGAATGAGGCTTTCCAGGAGCATTCTGGACAATTCATCGGCTGTGACACAGTCCAGGACCATTCTGGACACTTTATCCAGGTCGTTTAGATATATGTGCAATTCCCCGATAGTTTCAGGTATCGGCAACCGTTGGAGTGGTGGCGGCGGGGGAGGAGAGTCCACGAGGATTGTCGAAGGAAGAGACTCCGTGGAGCCCTTGGGAGGCGGCAGATGAGTGGTCTCCTCCGTTTCCTCAGAAACATCTGGGGCCGAGATCGGCAGAGAGATGGGCGCGGCGGTCTCTGAAATATCGGGCGCGGTCTCTGAAATGTTGCTTTCGTTGTTAAGGGATGGTTGGTGCAACTCTTCAATATCGTCAACCTCTTTTTGTATTATTTCTATTTCGGCCTCTTTTATATCTTTGACTTTTTTTTCACCAGAGGCCGCATTTTCATGCACCACGGGAGGCAGCGTGCCACCTCCACGGAGCCCAAGGAGAGGCTCCTACAACTCCTTGTCGATGTTGACCTTCTCCCCTTGTGTGCCATTCTGCCCGTCCTCCTGCTTGACATCGACGATGCGGAGAATCTTTTCAGCCTTAGGAAGAGGCTGCTCACGCTCCTCTTGCTCCTGGGAAGGTCGGGCGCCTTGTGAAAGGGTCGAGGTTAATGCGTTGAGCAGCTGGACGGCGCGCTGGAACACAATGAAGCTGATGAACAAGAAGACGCCGATAGAGCCTGAGACTAGGAGGGCGCAGCCGAAGAAGAGGAGGCCAATGCCCGTCCAGAAGAGCGAAAAGACTAGGGCGCCGCCGAGGCCAACGAGGACGGTGGAGGCGACATATCCGAGGAACAGCAGAAGGGGGATGGAAGCGAGAGCAAATTGGATGGCAAGGAACACCTAGATGATGGGAAATTGTTAGCTGGATGCCATCTGACCACCAAGGGACCTGGGGTGTTAGGCCGGGAAGGGGGAGGCAGAAACGCACAGTCAAAAGGGGACGTTCGTTGTGGAAGCGTCTGACGTTGTCGTGGCTTCTCTTGCGGTATTCGGGCGAGGTGACATATTGGCAGGTGGTGTTGACGACAGCGGCAGTTTGACGGGTCACAAAGTTGCGAGCGCGGATCAAGTTAGAGAAGACGGTGCCCAGAAGGGACTCATCTTGGGCCGGCTGGATCTTGGCCATGTCTGCGGCTTGAAGAGAGTCGAGGAGTTGATGGCGATGCTCTCTAACAGGTGGACGGATGCCGTCTGTGTCTGGGCCTGGCTGGTGTTGTGCCTGTGGCTGCTGGGTGTGTGATTGTAAATGAATGGAAACGGTGTTTCGAAATATGTGATGGGAATGGATGGTTGATGCGGTGGTAGCAGTTGAAGAATGTAGAGCGAAGGCTGGAAGTGGAAGAAGAATCCAAGAGATGGAGATGATTGTGGTTCGATCGGAGTGAAACCAAGGAAGAAACACGGCAGGAAAACGGCCGACGATTTGTACCTGAGCAAAACCCAATGCAACCGAGCACTTTCCAGACTCGAGCTGTGGAAGGCGCCAAGAGCCCAAAACAAGAATGCGTATGTCCTTGCGTGACGTAACCCAGCCTACAGCGCGCACCTCTCTATCACATGCATGCGGAGAGCCTCTTTTAGCAGCTGTCCATCAACTGTCAGGGATGAATGATTGTGCCTGCGTCGACTCCACTGAATGAACCCGCCAAGACATTGCACAATCCATCGGTCAGTGTACAAATTCCGAGAATGTAGAATACTTCAAGCCACTGACAGTGGTTTGTCGTACAATGTCGCCTGCTCTCAAAATCCTCTTTCTATCGGAGACAGCAATGACAGTCAACAAGATCCGTGTGGAAATGGGTCCGAGTTTGATGGAAGGGGCCGAGACGCCAACCACACTCGGGACCGACCAGCGACATCAATCACTGGGACAACAACTGCAGAGGCAGACGGATTCTCATCTTCAAAGGGAGGAAGCAATGGAACCACGAAGGAGGGCCGAGGGAAGCATCGACAGCTGAGGGCCAAAGTCTAAGCAGTCACTGATCAAGACTGGACTGATCATAGAAGTCAAAGAAGACCGCCATCACCATGTGCCGACAACCGAGTCCCGAATCCCGATAGGGCTTGACGGGCCGGGCCTGCCCCTGGTCCACTTCGGCCGCTTTGAGACGGAAGTGACAACCAACAAACAGCCAACAGCCACGGCCAGTCCAGTTAAAGAAAGGCAAATGAGAGAGCTGCCCAATCAGAAGTTGGCAGGATTCCAGGCTCACAGTCTCACAGTGAAGGTTGGTGCCGTGTACGTATGTGTCTCGCATGCCCGTCTTCCATACTCTTCCTGTATCAAGCATCGTTACAGGGGAGCAGGGGTCCAATTTCGGTGCCTAATTCTTGTCCTGCTGAATTCTCCACATTGCTCCCACGCTTGCACAGCACTAGTACCCTTCTCGACAAGCTTGCTCTCTCGTGTTGGAAGTGTACTGACCGACGGCAGGAAGGCTTTCTTCTCCAGAACATGTTCCTCTGCCGTTATGCGACTTGCCAACGTCCTGGTTTTACACCTACCGGCGTCTTCAACACTGGCGCCTGGCCTTTGACTTCTTCTTTTCCCATCTCTTACAGGTTGCCATGCTCGGCGGCGCAATGGCTCGAAGCTAAACATCTTGTTCGAGACCTTCTCAACGACAGGTCCGACCTTAGCTGTCCAATAAGCATCATCACCGTCTAGGAGCCCGGAAGAACTGAGGATTGGGAGCGTTGGGGTCCGACAGGCACCAAGGACCACAACACGAACCGATAGCAATGGATACACATCTCCAAGTAACACCGCCATAGTTTTCTGCGCCGCTATTCATCTCTTGTCCTTCCGAAATAAAAGTTGGATGCGCCATCCATTATAATCGGCACTCCGTCTCGAAGGACTGACCAAACTGGCCACCCTATCGGCTCGTCTTCATTCTCGAGATGCTCAAGTTGAAGCCGCCTCCATCGCCGTCTCCATCAACAACTTGAGCCACAACATCGGACAGCTGCGCCGCCCTGCCATCCACAAACAACAGCTTAATGCCGCGGGCCGACCCCCTGCGGCACCCGCCGCTCGCCTATGTCTTCAACCATCCAACCAACCCTGTCGTCGAGTCCTGGCTAGACACCCTCCCGCCCTTAGCCAAAGAGCCCTGCCGCCGGGACATCAAACAATGGCGCCGCGCGCGAGGCGGCGAACCATCAGGCCACAGGACCTGGTTCATCTTCTCCATCATCATTCGCGCCATCTCGACGGTTGTTGCGATCATCGCGTGGAGTCTGAACGTGGCGGTGTTTGTTGAAAGCCGACTGTACCGGGGAGGAGGTCTGGGGAGGATGATTGCTGTGCTTGTGGTGGTAGGTTTCCGTTGCCTTCCTTCCTCGCTCGCTCGAGTCATTCGACGGTACTGTGGGAGGGGGGATTGTTGTGCTGACTGATCTTTCGTGAAAGGCACCCGTTATCATCACTTGGAACACAGCGGAGTTCATCGCAATTTGTGTCCGCAAATCGAGCGGGATACCAGCTGTGTATCATGTCTGGGCGGATGGGATATTGTTTGTGGGCATCGCTACGACAACGGCAATTGTGCTGGTCAATTTAATCATTGGAATCGCAACGTTTGGGCCGGCGTATGATGAGCCATTGGCAAAGGGGATTGTGGAGGTTGCGATGCTTCTACTACTAATGTGAGTCCACGCTACCTGAGCCTCCAGCCTTCACGAGGTCTGGCCTTCCTGAGAATCGACTAACCGTACGCAACAGGCTCCTCCACTCCTTCCTCTTCTTCAACTACTTCTGCCACAAGCTAGACAGGCACGACCCAGGACCGTTTGTCAAGACGACCAGCCTACCATTGGGTGATCTGGAAGCCGCAACACTTGAGGGGGGATCACCTTCACCACAGGCCGAGCCACCATTCCGCTACAAGTCGTACGAGCATTACGTCAAGGAGGACATGGAGATCACGAGGGTCGGACAAAGGCCCGACGGAGGCTTTGCAATCGACAAGGGTGTTGAAGACATGGAGCAGACCATCGGGGCAAGTACTACGATAGCAGCGAGGCAGTCTGAGGATCAGATACGGTATAAGATAGCGGTGCTGCCATCGGTGTTTTCTCCACAGAAGTCCGAAACGTGTATATGAGGCAGGATATTAGCTGCATTGTTATGGACAGGAAGCACAGAGAAGGACAAGAGTTGGATATACTACAATGATGACCGTAATGACAGACGATGTTCGGGTAATGAAATCAAAATAACAAGAACAGAGAGGTGTATGTCTTGGGAACGGAAGTCGAAGGAAGCTCAAGGACCGCATATAACCTCATCGATCTCTGGGATTCCACTCTGGAAGGGCATGCAAGCATTCGGGCGTTGGAGAGTACAGGAGACTAGAGGTACCTAGAAGTGCTCATTTGGGGAACGTGTAACCAAAGGCTAATGCACGCGGAGTGAATGCCATCACTATTCGCTGTATCCTTTCCCACAGCTCCTATAGTACTCTGCTTCAAAGAAAGTGAAACGCATTCCATCCCCATTGCGTCACCCCAGCCTTCTCCCCCTTTCCTGGCCCCTTTTCCCCCCGAAGCTTCACGCTCGAACTTCGAAGGCTTACAACCCAGATACCACAGCTAGCCGGGTTATGTTCATCACGAAGCCGAAAGACAGAGGGATGGACAGTCAATCCTACCTACCCGCAGAGGTGCCCCTTAATGCTCCTCGTCGAATGTCTGACCTGTACACCGACAACCCCCTAACAGACATCCAATCCAAACAACGATAACCGATAACCGACTTCGAATGATCGTTGTAACACCACCTCCAATGAATACCCAAGCCCCCGAACACGGAAAACATGAAGTTTGGAGTGTTATAGAACAACAATGCCAGGCGTAGCTGAAGCTCCCGCCACAAAGCTTGAACTCTTGACTGAGTCCGGCCCGGCCGCCTGGCTCCAATCACACCGACTTTGGAATATCCTCATGCAGAGGCAGAGGGGCAGAGGGCAGGCTCTCCAAACTGGCAGGCCTTGTTGAATGTGAGCTTTGTGTGGCTGACCGAGTCGGACTGGAGTTGGAACTGGAACTGGAACTGGAGCTGGAGCCGGACAAGCAACTGAGACGTACGCCATCCACCACCACCTTCTTGCTTCTTGTCGTGTCAACTTTTGCGGGATGGGTCTGTCTCTACGCGCTCACGAAACATACCTCAGGTAGGTAGGCCTGCTCAAACCTCTTCGCTGACGATGGACGTACGTGTATGGGTCAAAGCATGATGCTTAGGTTCCCTTCTGCCGATGTCGCTCCCCCGGACTCCGGAGGCGGAATAGATTCCAAGAGACTTAGGTAGGCTGACACTGGAACCATAAGGTTGGGGGTGGGAGCACATGGGGGCTTGACGGCTTGGCGAGTGGACGTCAGAATGAAGTTTACTAGCCCTGACGTCGGAATAGAGTTGAGGATCTGACGTTGGAATAGAGTTGCTGCTTGATGTTGAATGTGGATCTTTGATCGGGATCAAGACTCAGCCGCTTAAATACCAGGTCCAGGTTCTAGTCCAGGTTCTAGTCCAAGTTTAGGTTCTAGTCCAGGTTCTAGTCCAAGTTCTAGTCCGGGTTCAGGTTCAGGTTCAGGTCCCAGGGTAGCTTCCAGAACAGATTATGAAGGGTAGGTAGGTACCTTAGCGTTTTCATGTTACGTTAGGGCATGCCCGCGGGTAGAGGTAGCCAAAGTGCCAAACCCGTGTGTTTGGAGCTGGATGTGATAGATGTTGTCAACATGAAAGCATTGAAAGGGCTTACAAACGGCTCTGTCTTGATCTCATGCATTTCGTCAGGGCAATGACCTTGAAGAGATCAAGTGCTAAAAAAGGCCAATTTCAACAAAACTGTATCTAATGTGTCCCATTACCATGTCTATCACATCCCTCCTTCAACAAGTTGGGAATGCCTGATGTACGTCTAAGAGTGTACCGCAGCAGCTCTATGCCGTCCAACCATCCAACCATTCACCGCCGTTCTCGTATGCTCTTAGTACCTCTAGGTAGCTATGCGCCCGGGTATATCACCCCATGGAACCAAGTTTCAACCTCCAACAACACCATCTACCCCTCCAAACCCTCCTCAATCCACACCCTAACCTTCTCAGCAACTTGCTCACTGTGATTAATACAAAAAGCATGCGGAATCTTGTCCTCATCAATCACGATCTTCGTCCCTCCCTCCTTGCCCGTATGCCCCTCCCTCTTCCTCCGTTCAATGAACTCATCCCGATACTGATCCGCGACCCAATGATCGTTTTGGCCAAAGTAGAGGAAGAACTTTGGCTTCTTGCTCTTGTTCTCCTCCTCCCCCTTCCTCTGCTCGTGCTCCTGACGGACCTGACGATCAACTCGTTCCCAATCAGATTCGATGCCTTCCATCTCTTTAGCAACCACCTCTTCCTCCTGCCCAGAAGCAGTCCCCCCCAAGGCCGAGGCCGAAGCAGAGGCAGTAGAAGAAGCCCACCACCCCCACCTCCCCTCCCCATCCCTAATAACCCCCATCTCATCCTTCCCCAAATGAATCGCCTGCCAGATCCCATCTCTTGACTGCAAAAACCTCGTAGTAACCTCGCTTCCATGCTCCGACATGCCCAACACCCGTCGGGTAATCCACCGCAGCGCGAACCCTGGCACCAAATCGACAAACGACTTGGCGAGCACGTGCGCATAGTTATTGAGGAACGGGATGGAGCGGATCCGGGATAGGTGCAGGCCGGACGGGGAAAGGTGCATCTGGTGGATGGTGGGGAAGAGGAGAAGGGCTGTTGTTATTGGCAGACTAGTAGAAGTGGAAGATTGGAGGGAGTGGTGGAGGATTTCGAGAGATAGAAAGCTGCCGACGGAGTGGCCCGCTAGGACAATTTCGTCGAATGGTCCCTTTTCTTGGTTCAAGGTGGCGAGAGAGTCGTAGAGATGGGCGATCTGTTCCTCCAAGAGGAAGGGTTCCGTTTCTGGGGATCCCTGTGAGAAAGGCTGGTGGTCGGAATCGGAGAAACCGATGAGGTTTTGCCCGTAGATGTGGAAGGTGATGGGCTTTTGTCCAGGGGAGGAGAAGGACTTGGCTTCGACTTCGTTGAGGAGGGAGCGCAGGTGGGTCAAGAAGGGGGCGTAGTAGTCGATTAGGCCGGGGTTGCCGGAGATGAAGAAGAGGAGGTAGCGCTTTGGTTTTGTTGTGCTGATGTTGCTGCTGGTGCTTGTGGCGTTGGGGGATGGGTATTCGAGATAGGGAATGGGGCCTGTTGGTCGGCGCGTTGTGGCCGGCGCTGGAGGTGGTTGTGGCGGGACGGAGGAGGAGGAAGACATTTGGCCAGATTTATTGCTTGGAATTGTCGATTGTGTCACTGTAAGAGCGACAGTGGATGACGACAAAGGAAACCTGGCGATATGAGAGAGACTGGAAGCGTTGCGCAGGAGATGAAGTCGAATGAGACTCCTGAGCATGGCCGTGATGTGCTCGTCGGCTTGAGAGACGTTGATAGCGGGCCCGAATTGCACTGAATGGAGCCAATCAATGCAATCAGCGGACCCAAACGCCAAGGCGACACCCTGAAATCGCACACCCGACCCTAACCCTCGCCCCTTTTGACTTTCAAATGTGAAATGGCCCCCGAGTTGCCACACGTCTTTGATGTTGATATTCCGCTCGTTTTCGTACCTTCATTTGATGAGTTTGTCGTTCTTGCGGTGCTTAGATCCTAATTTAGATTGGCCGGTTGTTTGCCTGATGGGCTAGCTCACGCTGGAGAGCGAGTAGAGGTACCTCTAGTAGGTCAACATCAAAGTCCAATTCCAAACCTTGCTGCTGGTCTCGTTCTAGAATTTTCTCGAGACGCATATGCTCCTCGAATAACCAATCTGGAGCTTCCGCGGGATTATCCAGATCTCCAAAGTTTACTTCCAAGGCAAAACCAAAGAACTTGTGCGCGAGAAGGATTAAATACAACGTCCACAAGATGGCCTCCAGGATGGGTCCAACCCTCGACAAGATCTCGAGCATCTCATCCACCGAAGGGGCTCTCAGGCGAAAAGGCATCTTGGTGTAGGTGTGTGCGTGTAGGCGGGACAGAATGCGATGAGAATGGAGTGGTTGGCTGAATTGATATGTCTTTTTGGGCAAGAGATAGAACATGAACGTCCTTTGGAAATTGGAAGACAAGAAAGAGGAGGAAGGCAAAAGAACATAACAATGGAGGTAGATTTTGTACTTGTTGTCTGTGGCCTTTTTAATGCATTCGTCTACGTCCGGACCTGCATGCATGTCGGACGTCCCGGAGTTATGTCCGCCCCCCATCTCCGCCACTCGAATTTCTCTTGCAGCCTGCATATGTCCAGGAATACCCGCAGATACATATTGATTGCAGAATGCATCGGAAGGCGTTTTCTAATGTAGCTGCCGGTGGTCAATGATGTCCACAGCAGTCAAGCGCCTTGAGGACACCACAAAGCGCCGGGCTTGTGGGCTCCGGCCTTTCACAAATTCACAGCCCGCAAACTCACTACCACGAACGCTTCATCGTGACTCAGCGTGTATTCTCAACACCACCAAACTTCCAGGTCCCCATATATTATCGTACAATGCCAGGTCCTGTTGCTGGATCTGGAAGATGTTCCCCTATCACCATGCCGAATCTGAGGATAGGTATCCAGTCCCGTCTGAGAAGTGCTCTCGGTCCTCCTCTGGCTAGAGGTAGAGGGACCATTATTACGTTAACAGTCCCCTTGGCTAGAAGACGGCGTGACCTCAGCCTCATTGACGTTTGGATGACCTCAGTCCCTAACGACACACCGTTAACTGTGGCTGGTGCCATGGACAATCAAAGGAAACTCTTTTCAACAGCTGCCTCGTACCGATGTAGCAAGAAAACTTTCAGTCCGGCCTCGAGGCACGTGGTCACAACATTGAAGCAAATGGAAAACATCGAACACCATTGATTCCAAGACTACAGGTAGAGGTAGACTGGACTATTTTACAAGATGTGACCGCAGAAAAACATCGAATTCTCCGGCGCCGTGCCCAGGCCCGTTTGTCGAAGTAGACGGAGTGAACGAAGACAAAGAAACATGAAAGTGGCAGCAATAAACTTGATTTCAAGAAGAAGAAGAAGAAGAAGAAGAAAAAGAGCAAAGCTGGAAGGCCAAGGCAACGAACAGAAGGCAAAGAGGGCAGAAAACAGAAGGAGAGACCACTGGAGGATATCCAGCTCCATCGTTCCTATCATGGCACCAATGATGGCCTTCTCACCCTCGCGGATCTGGTCAGCAAACCCTGAGGAAAATGTGATTCCTTGTGCCTCTTTGCGTCCGGCTCCTCTTCAGAAGCTAGATCCATGTTACGATCCAATCAGAGATCCTTATGTAAACTAGACTGTCTGACCAATAAGAAAGGACCCGATGAGGAGACCCGAAGGCCCGGGTCCCGGGGACCCGAGACGAAGGATCGGGTTCAGGAAGACCGGTATAAAAGGAAGCCTTCCCAGGCTTCCTGATTACCGGCTCTTCAGCAAGCAATAGCTTTCACAATCGATCAGTACCATTTGGCTACTACTACCGTTGTTCCTATTCCCAGCGATATACTCCTGTGCTTGTAACGGTTCGTCACAATCCACGGGTGCTCAGCCCTCTTCCTCCACTTCTCCTTCTCTTCTTCGACCTTCACCACCCGGGCCTCCCTGGCCTCCTTCCCCTTCTCAGCCCTCTCTATCCTAGCAGCTGGTTGGGTCAAATGCAGTGGTGCATGCTAGCGGGGAGTCCTGGTGGCGGCCGAGTGAGTTCGCTAACGATCTTGGCGACCTTGGGCTGGTTGCGGTGGTCCTTGGGCATTTCCAGCTCGGTCTTTCGTGGCAGGTATTGCGCGCTGTGTGTTTTTGCCTTAGATAAGAAGCTCTAATGCTCTGGCGATATTCTCGTTATAGCGAGCACATGCCTCGTCTTTGTCGAAGCGGAGTGCCGACAGTAAAAGTCAGGTTACCGCAAGGAGTTGCCTAGGTCCCTCATGTTAGCATAACTGTACGCCTGCAAGCTCACGGCCCTTATCTCTAGTGCTTACCTTTCGCCTCGCAGCGTCAATGTAGATGTAGGCCATCATGACAAAGGAATTCCAGAGCACCGCCTTTAAAGAGCCGGGATGTCTCACGAGTTGTGATTGCTTGCTAATGTTTTCCCGCAGCCTGGCGTAACGCTGCCTCGTTGCTGTTGAAAGGGGGAGGCACATGACTGCTGTAGGTGATGCTGAGGTTGGTAAGGCCCAGTTCGTTAACGCGTTAATACGTTAGTCTTTGCAGTGTTCGGGTCGCAGTAGCGTACTGCGTTACTGCCCTCGTTTTGCGTTCGGGTCAAAAATCCTTACCTCTACATCAACGCTCTGACCAAGGATGGGATCGCGGTAGAGGTGGGAGGAAGAGGAGAGAATAGCGATGAGCTTCGACTTTGCGCTGCTGCTGCTGCTGTTTCTAGCGTTTCTTTGTTGATGCGGTGTTAGAATGACAACAAACGGAAATCAAAGGATCCTGATGAACATACCCACAGACCCCGCTGCTCGTTTAGCGAACGAAGTGTATACTTGGCCCTTGGATGCCCAAGCCATGAGCAACAGAGACTGCGTCATCTGTCCCGACTGACTGTTGGAGAAGAGGCAATGCCAAAGATGGCGACTTTGTTCTGGGGAGTTCGCCGAGAGAGGAGCGGCGAAGGATCGTGAATTGAGCAAGAAGCAGACCCCCGTGACGCAGGGGAGACTTGGGGAAGAAGATGACTTGTGTGTGCTAGTGTGAGCGTTATCGCTGTGACAGATGTTGTTTGCCTGACAATTGTCTGGAAGATGTGAATTGATTGTGAAAAGAAGAGGAAGAGTGCACATTGGGTGAGGATCAGGGAAGAGATCGTGCGGGGACCGCGGGGTTTTATCTGCGTGGAAGATGAGGGACTGAAAGTGGGTGTACGTCTAACGTTGTCTTGTTTAGGCCAGGGCCTGGCTTTGGTGGAACGAGAGACGAATGAACAAAAACTCAATCAACTCTCGGTTTCATGTCACGTCACAAAGCACGGGGGAAATCAAGGCACGACGGAAAGCAAGATACCTTTACGTCGGATGGAAAGCAAAGTACGACGGAATGTATTGAGAGCACGATGGAACGAAGGCAGTTCACAGCAGAAGGCAAGCCACGGCGAAAGGCAAGTCATGAGGAAAGGCAAGTCACTACGGAAAGCAAAGCACGGAGGAAGCCAAATTGTGTTCATCATTCAAACCAGGCGCCCCTTGTCCACCTGTTGTAGTCTAGGCCCCCTCCTCCACCCCCACCGCTGCTCTTGCTGTTGTTGCTGTTGCTGGTGGTGGTGGTGGTGCTGCTGCTGCTGTTGTTGTTGTTGTTGTTGCTGTTGCTGTTGCTAGTGGTAGTGGTAGTGGTGGTGGTGGCGGCGGCGGCGCCAACCCCCGCGCCGTTGGTCCTTTCGGTCATCGTGCTGGTTAAAAAGACAAGTCAGAACTCAGAAAGACAATGACGATGTTCTATGTTGGTGGATGGACTCACAGTTGTGGGGGGCACCGGGAGACTGGGGGCCTTGGGAGGAGAGTTGGAGGCACTGTGATGGGTGAAACTGAAGATCTGGTGTCAGAAAGGCAATAACCATGGTCGACGTCGGTGGGTATACTCACAGTTGTTGAGAGGGAGGGCTCTGGGGTTGCAAGCGTGCTTCGTGTGTGACTGGAGTTGGGAAAGACAAAGTCTGAAAGATTGTGAGCAGTGATGGTTGTTGGAAGGGACCAGGCCGGGCCTTTATGCTTTTCGGGGGAGGCACAGAGACGTGGGAGTCACTCATGAGAACGCAAAGTTCCTCGTTCAGAGCAGTCAAGGCGGGTGCCTACTCCGGACGAAATCACGTCTTCTTCAGTTCCTCGAGGGAGCGTGACACTTGGCAATCTCCTTACCAGGCACCTAATGACCAACCTTGAGGTCACTTCCCTGCAGCTGGAGGTTTCATATCTCACAACGTGGTTGGAAACTGCAAGAGCGGGCGAGTCTGAGGGCCTCGGCCTTGCTGAAGACACTCCATGACAAGAAACGTTGAGCAATAGCCGCGGGCGAGTCGAGTATCAGATCCAAATCAGAACTCGCGAGAGAATTTTTGAGTCACAAGAGGCAAGCAGACTGGAAGTTACAGGTTGGTAAGCCCTCAGAAGCGGTGCAGAAGAGCCGTAAAGGTACTCGGTGACGGCAACATGCGTTCCCGCTCGGGCAGTCACTGGCAGTCACAGTCACGAGAAGGTGACCAGTTGATCATGGATCCCAAAAATTGAACGATGGCAGATTGCACAATACAGGAAACCGCGGACCCAGAAAATTGACTCAAGGGGCAGGCGGACGGGAAGTCAAGGCGCCCAATTTGTCAGAAGCAGCGGAGATCATGGACCGTAGAGGTGCTCACAGCCTGGAAGGCCACAAGTGAAATTCGAAATTAGGGGCAGCCGCCCAGAGTTTTGAGAAATCACGCGATGTCCATAGAGAATGGAACAATGGGAAATTGAGAGGCAAGAATGGGAAACCACAAACACCCCAAGGTCGAGGATCAAAGGGTAGGCGGACGAAAACCTCCAGGCTGATAAGCTCCCGGGCGGAGAACAGAGCATCTAGACCAGAGGCAGCCGCTGCCTTGCAATCACGAAGGCTCAATGGCCGCATTGAGAGAGCTGAACGATGGGAAATTGGGAAGCCACGGGCTCGAGAAGGCCGAGTCACTAAGGTACCTAAGGCTGCGTTTGTTCTGGTACGGTTGCCGTATAAAGGGGTCTGTACGACCGCTTTTTCACGAAAACCGTACAAAAGTCGGGTCGTTTGGTCGACTGCCGTAAGAAAAAGTAATCTGCGACCTCCTAATGTCAGCCTCGTATAGCCTTGCCCGGGTTAGGGTTATATATGGCCAAAAAATCGTATATTTTCCGGCATAATCGTACAAATCGATAAAATGTATATACGTTCAAAAATGCAGTTTATGCCGTACATCTGCCTCCTGCACCCTGTAACGCCCTGTAGCTACGGGGAGTTCAGCGCATTCGTACGATGCTTTTGCCCTGTAACCTGCTTAAAAGAGCCCTATCGTTACAAATAGTCTTTACAATTCAAATGGCCGTATGAAAAGGTTCGAGGGGGTGCAGATGGTTGTACTGTGCATTTCAAAAGTGGCCCGAGCTTTGCAATATAATGCTATACGACCAGATTTTATATACGGTAATAGTACGAGAACAAACACAGTCTAAGGTACCTGTAACATAAGAGGAAGGCACATGGGTAGTTCCAGCTCGGCACACCCCTGGATGGTGATCTTCGCGGCACATTTTCTCCGCACCTCCACTGCAGGTACTGTACAAGAAGAGTGTCAGATCCGATCCAGCACGACTTGTAATCACGGGAGCCTGAGCGGCGATCGCCAGCAGGGAACATGGAGAGGACCAGGAAGGCGCGAGTTCTGGAAGCCCGATCGGGTCTCAAGAGGCAGGCAGACGGAAAGTTCCTCATGACGATGAGAGAGATCGAGAAGGAAGGTGCCCAACCGCAAAGGCCCCTGGCCTGATGAGCATCAAGTCTAGTAGTGGACAAGTTCAAGCCACAACCACCGTGAAGTTGTCGACAAGGTGTTGATCAACCTTCAGCTCGACGAGGAAAGCCAGAGCTGTCCCGCGCAGAGCACCAGAAGCGAGTACGCCAGAAACAAGCCCTCTTCAGGCCAACTGTAAGGTAAACAAGGAGATGGGCGAAGAGCTGGTGCAAGCAGCGGTGGATTGGCAGGGCAGTTGGGAGTCGTGGTGGATAAGAGGGGTTTTGATTGAGTTCGCGAATCGCGCCATGCGTTCCTTGTGCGGTCTGGTCCTTCCAGAGAATTGGAAAGAGCCAGGGGCACTTCTGCCTCCGGCCTGGATCTCGAGGCCGAGAGCAGTCTCGCACTTCTCCTCAATCTCGGGCTCCGGAGACACTCACACTCTGATTCCAGTTTTGGTCTCCGTGAGCTCTATGTTCCTTCCAAGTCTCCTGCCTTTAGCCGGAAGACGACCGTGAGGGCTTGCCCGTTCCTTGATGATTGCATGTGGACTGGTCGAGAGCCGTTCCCCGTAGAGAGAGCAAGACACTTCCAGCCCTCCTCATGGAGTCGGGTTGATCACAGCCACGAACCACTGAGTCACTTGCAAATCACATCCACCTCTCCCAACAAGAAAGGAAGGAAGGCTCGAAACAGCAAGTGCCTGACTTCAATCGATGAGCCTGGCCGATCATATTTCTCCCATCATCGCGTCATGTCACAAGAACTCCCCTCCCTGCAGTGTCCTTTTTCTGGACCCACCTCTCATTTGCTCGGTCCCGTCGAAAACCGTCAAGGGCAAGGCCGAACGCAAAAGGCAAGAACAATGAAGCTAGACCAAGGGACAAACGAATGTGAGTGAAAGACAAGGGGTGGGAGCAAAGTGACAGGAGGCAGAGAAGAGTGACAACCGTCCTCAATTTGCTGCCAACCATCTTGTGCATGGGAATCTGATGATCATTTGCTGGTGCTTCACAATTTACTATGCCATTCTGGCCCACCTGCACAAAGATGCCACCCACTCTGCGGGAAATGCTCGGGAATGATGGAGATCATAGAGGGCAGCCTGAGAGAAAAAAGAGGTCATCTCTAGACGCAGTGACATTCTTCTGGTCTGCACCAAGGGTCATTTGTAAACCTCTTGTTGATTGAAATGGCCGCCTTTGACATCACGGAGAACCAAAGCCAAAAGACAAACGGCCCCGTGAATTGTTGCATTATTCCACGTTTGCAGTAAAGACGTAGCCATTGCATGGAAGACACAGGCAGGAATTGCCATATGCACTCAAGGGAAATGGAAGAGAAAAACTACCTACACGAGCATGGAGATCACTGTCAAAAGATCACGGAAGCGTCAAGGTTAATAACGATGTTGCGAAGCACCAGAAGGTGAAGATTGTATTGTTACTAGATGTGATATTCATCCCCAAATAACAGACTAGAGGTAGATACAGGTAGAGGTAGGAACTGTGATGTGCAGTCTCAGCTTCGATATCTCCCGCGATATTCTTCAGCCTTCCACAGCAACCAGAAACGCGACAACAAAAAACCACACAATGAACAACCGACACGGAGGGTTCCAGCGGCGAGAATCTTGTCCCTGATCTGGACCATCTCGAACAAAAGCAGCAGAATCTTGAGGCCGTTGCGCGACCTCGTGTACGGGCTCTCACCGCCCACAGCGCCCTTGACCATGGACACAGCATCAGCCACGCCCAAGCCCCCCATGATAGGTAAGGTGGGCAGCGCTGCTCGCAGCCTCGGAGATACGAGAGGTGCCCGGTTGGGAAACTTGTTCGTGGAGGTATCCATGGCCGCAGGWGATATCWCCTGCGGCCATGGATACGTTGAGCTTGTTTCCCTCGGCATCGACTCCGCCGTTGAATCTATGGTCCAGTTCTTTGACGTCTCCCAAGAACAGGCAATTACCTCGGATTTGCCACTCGTCAAGATGGAGGTGTGAGGGCTCGCTGCTATGAGTACGACATTTATTTTGCCAAGAGTCAGAGGCGCTTCGAGCCCTGACGAGTAGGTGGTGTTGGCCGATTCCGGAATGACGAGTGTCGGCGGGGCAGTGGTCCGAGGTAGGCGGCGCGGGTAGGCGCCAACAACCGACATCTGCATAGCAAGTTGCCTCTTTCCGAACTTAACCTATGTAGGAGGAGGTGGGAGAGGGTCGTCTTGGCACGAATGGGACTACATGGGAAGCCCTCGCACCCAAAGAGGCTCAAGAGACTCGGGAGAACTATCAGCGGAAGCGAGAGAGACTCTCGTATTGCGGCCTGGAGCAAGAGAAACAGCGGTGTCAGCAAACTTGATGGTAGACTGAAGGGAACATGAAGACCAGTGAGATGGGAAAGGAAGTGAACACCTACCAAGGAACGCTCCTAGGAGCCACGGCATCAATAAACTGATCGGGCCCCAAGAAAAGCTCGCCCGTCTCAGACTCCTGGAGGGCGTAGGGAGAACGAACAACCTGAAAAAGTCATTCAAGAATGCCAAAGCTTTACGCGAACACCGGAGAAGAAGCAGGTGCCACAAGGCTTGAGTAGAAGCCCTACAAGTCACTTGTCCTGAGGCTGCCTCCT
Source organism: Neurospora sp. FGSC 26632 (assembly GCA_009804965.1). Taxonomy (NCBI): domain Eukaryota; kingdom Fungi; phylum Ascomycota; class Sordariomycetes; order Sordariales; family Sordariaceae; genus Neurospora; species Neurospora sp. FGSC 26632. The sequence goes on along the minus strand of RAOH01000151.1, from coordinate 13,151 downwards.
GAAAACTTTCCAGGTTGTCAGGAACAATATCAGTTTGAGATCACGGAAGGGGATGTACTAACGGGCTCCCACAAGCACCCGGAGATTGAAGGAAGAGTCGATATTGGGATCGTTGATAAGACCCTTCCAGCTGACGGTCGTTCTAGGTTCTCCTAAATCGGTCACAGTCCTCGTCGTCATCGGCATCGAAGCCAGCTGCCTATAAGCGGCCCATGACAGTTGAGGTGGTGAGGGCGACGGTGGTGGTCACGGTGGTGCCGGTGGTGATTGTGGCTCTACAGGCCGACGGGGTGTTGCTTGGAGCCGGAGAGTGAGGTGCATGTTTGTGTTTGTGGGTCAGAAAGTAGATGGTGAACAACCAGAGGATGAGCGTTGCGAAGGCTAGGAGAACCGTCAAGCTAGCTTTGGCATCGGGAGACAAGCGGCAGAAAATTGTGAGAATCAAAAACAGTGGATATTCACTTTGATGTTTGATGACAAAAAAAGAGGGAGGGAAGAAAAGGCGAGGAGTAAAAAAAGAGCGGGTTTTTGGTTTCACTTATGGACAGGCTTTTCCAGCCTTGTACCTAGCAGGTAGGTACCGTGACTATTACCTCTTTCCTTTTTGAAACGGACGGCTGGCCATCAAGTTCAATCTCTGTCTGCCCTGCGTGCCTGCCCCTGAGCCTGGAAGACTTGCTCGGGACCGAAAATCTACTGCATACACCCCACCTCTCACCCCTGCTCAGGGCACGCCTCTGGTCTGTTCTTGAAGGGCCTTCTTGAAAGACAGGATGAGAAGGAGGGAGTTACTTGGCCAAGGTACCTCTTCTCTCTCAGCGCAGGCTGGCCCGACGTACCGTAGCGACTTGGTTAGCTGAGTTCTTTTCTTCGTGCTCTTGGGCTCTCGGCTCTGAGAGACCATGCTGGCAGAGATAAGACTCCTCTTCTCCCAGTCTTCTGCTTGTTTTGTTTCCCTCCATCATTTGTTTCTTTTTTTCATCCGATGTCTTCAAGATCGCCATCGCAATATGAACTCCCAATTATCTCCGCCTGATGGGTTGCCGACATCCTCTCCCTCTTCGCAAGTGCCCCGTCAGCAACCCATCAGGCAGACTCGGCCTCTAGGTAAGACAGCCTTACTCCTTTCCTTTCTTGCCTTCCAGGTTTGCACCTGTGATAGTTCTGGTTCCTTTCAAGTTTCCAACATCCTTTGCCCCTCCGCAATCACAGACTTTGTCTACCTCCTTGCCATTGGACATCGCTCTTCCATCCTGATAGTTGTGCATTCTTTCTGACCAAATACACCATTTGAGCAGCGCCGGAAGAAAAAACAAGCCCGTCTCAAAGGCCCCGCTACAGCCCTCGAGTACTGCAATGGCCGAGACCATTTGGCGTCTCAAGGTACGCTCAACCGGCTCCGCCCCATGCAACACTTTGCCCAAGACACAACCTCAGCTGACTGCCCTGTCAAGAAAATGGAACCACACGTAGGATAGGTATGGAGACAGAAAATGCACATGCAACCCGCCAACCACCTTGACGGTGGCGCTGTACCCGCCGCTGCGGTCGAACAAGGTGTGTACTGCCAGAGACCGATACCTCCTGTCACCATGTCCATACACTCACTGACAAATTCGATGCAAGGCAGGCTCTCTCGATATTGGATCTACCTACCTAGAAATGGCAATATCGCCCTGTCTTCAATCCACAGTGACCCTAGGTTCCCTCAGTCACTGTCGTGGGAGAGCCTCTCCGCAACGCTCGTCGCACAATTTGCCACATGGGCCCTTTCGAAGTCATCGATCTTCTTGTGATTGATGGCCCGAGTTTCCTCCGTCCTCGGCATGGTCGTTTCAAACACATGCAACCAGAGAAGATTACTCCCGAGACCAGTGTCATCGAGACAGACCTCCAGCAATGCTCCGCCCAGAACATCAACGAGCAATATACCGACCCAGTCAACAAGATCAGTCTGGGAACGAAGGCGTTCTCCTCACCATCTTCCATTGGCTAAAAGGATACATCGTCTTGTCCAAGTGTGTAGGCTAGTGGCCTCCTAGAATAGCAGCGTTACAACACCAACGCCAGCCAAACCGCTGTGAGTGAAAAGAAGAAAGTAAAAGCAGTTACGCCAGGCTGCGGGACAACATCAGCAAGCAAACACAACTATGGGACGGCGTGGTAGCAACTCTGCTGCCTTTGGGCGGTAGAGCACTGACTCCCGCGGTTTCTTGTTTCGGGCCTCTTTTCTCTCATCCTGGAGGAGAATGGGTGGCGTGGTGGTGGAGAAATACGAGCTGGCGGCTATACAAAAGGGCAACGAGTTGAACACTGAACTGTCTTGTAAATATTTTGTGGCTTCCTTCGCTTGGTTTTCTCGTTCTCTTTCTCTTTCTCATGCACTCCCTCAATCGAAAAACTTTTCCAATCTCTTGGTCTTGTTGTATCCGTCCGCTACATGTGACATCGATCGGGACTGTGTGACAAGTATGACTTGACAATGATGTGAATTTGAATCTGTGATTGATTGGGGACCATTTGCTTCTTTCCTTAATGTACTCTACAAGTAGAGGTTCACCGTAATTGCCAAGTCCGTGGCTTCTTTGTTCTGTCTTTGGATCTCCGTGTTTGAGGTCTTCTAGCTACAGGTACTCACAAGGATACCGCAACTGGGCCACAGATAGTCCGTGGTTTCCAAGAGTACAGAGGTGACGCTATCTACCTCTACGAGTAGAGCGGAGTGTCTGGTCAAGATTGCGAGCGATGTTCCCGTGGCCGGCCTCATACCGCCCAACGTATCTCTATTTTATGGAACCCAAGGCAGTGTTCCATGTCCCCAGAAATCGAGCGATCATCGAGCTTGTTTAGAGACATGTCATTCTTCCAGCCTTTTTGAAACAAGACAAGAATCAAACCATGCTTAAGGACCATTTTGAAGGACATGTTGACATGGTGTTCAGCCCTTTCTCACCTCACAGCAAAGCCAAGGTCACTTGAACAAATAGGGCGATCTTACGAGAATGAATAAACTAGCTCATGACCCACCATTGCGAGAGGTTTGTTTGCTCTCGGTTTCAGCAACAGATAGAGACAACACAGAGGAACTGAACTCCAAGACTCCGGACGATTTACGGGGACAACATGGAAACTGAATGTGGGATAGCAGGTCGTCCCAAGACGGAGAAGAAAGCCTCCCGTTTCGTCTCTTCTATAGGACAAGAGCTCTTTCATGCCCCTGCTTTGTGAAAGCGGTAAAAAGTGAGGTGAGAATCTTCAGGAGTATTGGAGAAGGCACACGGTCTGGAAAAAAGTTGGCTTGGGATATGGACATATCCAGAAGGCAGCCCGGAGTTTGAGTTGATCAGACATGGTCCTGTAGAGCTTGGTTATTTTGGAGCAGCGTAGTCATTCTTGAAAGCAATAAATGGCTGCCCGTGTACCAGCGACCTCAACTTGAACGTCGACGAAAAACGCAAAGTATGCCCAACAAAGTGCTTGTGCCTCACGCAGCCTCCAATCAGCCTTCAGGCACCCAACCGCGCGACTCAAGAACTGGACATATCCAAGCAACTACAGATCAAAGACAGGCCTGGACCAAGCTTTTCAGCCTGCCGTAGTCCTTACATCTACACCCGGCGTCTCCGTCACCCGTTTGCCCTCGCCTACATGACTTCATCCCTTTTCCCTGCCCCTGCTAGCCTTAACAGAACCTAGAAGTTTCCAGAAAGAAAGCCTAGACTAAGGATTGCAATACGGATAAAAGTTTTCATTCAGAGCTATTCAGAATATTGAGTTGCACAGTGGTTTTCACAGTTAAAGTGAGGCAAAAAGTTGAGTGTCTGTCTCGCCCAGGACGGGGAGGCAGCGATATGGTCCGAGCTTGAGCACTATTATCGGATGCCTGCTCGATCCAGCCTCAATAGTAGCTAGCAGCAATACGGGCTTGCGCTCTCAGTTCGGGTTCTTTGCCAAAAGAATGTCTCCGCCTTCGAAAAGTTGATGAAGTGGTTGCAGAGATAAGCCCAACATCCCAAAAGTGAATCAACGGTGATGGCCATCGTGACTGCCTGAGAGCCCCGAAGCCCCGCGGTCCGTGACCGGGACGTAATTCTCCAAACCACCCCACCATCCCGTAGCCGCTCCTTCCAACTTCAAGACGGCGTTTGCCCCGCAGGAATACTAGACCATAGCTTTTCCATTCACTGTTATCTCGTCGCGTCTTTCGTCTCGTCTCTAAGTTCGAGACCCTGATATGCCAAGGGCTAGTGGCTCGATTCTTTCGTTCTGTTGTCCCGGTGACGTCCATTTCGTACAAATTCCAAGGCAACCAGCCGTCAAAAGACAGGATGATTTGAAAGCACTGCAGCCTCGTTTCAGAGCTCTCACAATAGGATCGTGGATCATCCTCGACTTGCCCCTCGATAAAATCTCACCCGGGGCCAAGATTTCCTTCCCTCTTCTTCCTCTTTTTTTCTCCAGGTATCATCCCGCCAGCAAGCTCTGAGTGAAGAAATCCAAAGTCAAAGCAGTCAACAGTACACTCTCTTCTACACCATACCAGTTGAAGACTCCTCCCAAGCTACAAGCCACTTCTCGTCAGCTCGCTACGACTTTGTCCCTTCTCCGTTTCCTCTGGCCGCCTCCCTCTGGTCAAGAAAGAACTTCCCCGGGCTTACCTCTCTGAGCTCGTCTCTCGGCGGAAGACGCCAAACCCCAAAAGTAAGAATATCAGCTCCTTATCCTCTCTCTCAGGTTACTAACCCTTCACAGTTGCCTCGCTTCTCCCTCTTTACCCCCGGAGAGAACTTCCTTGACGACCTTACCTTCAGCAAGGGCGTCAACCTTCCCAAGCACCCAAAGTCCTTCTCTCGCTGGTCTTCGACTGCTGCCCCCGACTCTCCGTCAGTTTCTCCTCACGCCATAACCAAGCTCGACATCCAGCCCGAGTTTGTTTTTCGGCCACCTCCTCCTCTCCGACAGAGACAAGGACTCTCCCGTCTCTCCACCACTGCTGCCCCCGACTCTCCTCACCAGGAAGTCAGCCCCTCCCACTCCCAAGCTCGATCTCCTCCACCTCCCCATCGGCAACCAAGATGTGCTTCCGCATCGACCAGTACTGGCACTGCCACCACGAGCACGGCGGCTGCAAGGGCAAGTTGAACAAGCTCACCGACGATGACCCCATCCTTCCCAAATGGACGCCGTGCCAGCGCGCCAAACGGACTGGCAAGAGGTGCGAGGAAGTCATGGTCATCCCGCAGCACCTGGCCATGTGCTGCCCGATGCACCACTCGCGGCGGATCCGGCAGCTGGAGGAGCTGTGGCAGAACGAGTGGAAGAACCAAGTGTTCGACCACTTCTCCCAGAGGCAGAAGCACCTGTCGGACCGGGAGAAGGCCAACTGGTGCCGCGCCCGCGACCTGGAGAAGAAGCGGTGGGACGAGTTCCAGCGCAAGCTGGAGCCCGTGTACGCTCAGCTGGGAAACCGGCTCAACGCCACCGTCATCTGCGCCTTCGGCAAGACTTTCTACGAGCGCATCGAGCAGATCATGCTGGCTTTCGTCGCCGTGGTGCGCCGCCAGTGCGTCCTCGACCCGGAGAGCTTCGAGCGCGCTAAGAGGCAGGAGGCTCGCGATGCTCTGTTGGAGCTCGAGGAGAGGGACCGCCAGGCTGCTGCTGCTGGTGTTGCCACCGCTGCTGTCGCTGCCGATGGCCCGCCGCCGCCCATCCCGCCCAAGAGTAGCAACAGGAGACAGAGGTCTCTGACTTCGGTCAGAGAAGGTGATTTGAAGCAGGCCCAGGAAGCCCTGAGACAGATGTCGTTGTCTGGCCCCGCTGGTGGCTCAGCCCCAGCCCAGACTCGTCCTCTTCCTCCGGTTCCTGCTCCGGCTCAAGCTGGCTACACCGTTGCTCGCGCTCCGGTTGCCGCCGCCGCCAGCCCCTCTTCTTCTCCCTCGTCCGCATTTGGTCCTGACGATGACGCTGCAATCGCAGGTGCCGCGTCCATCGAACACGCCTTCCGCCCTCCTTCGCGAGTTTCCTCCGCTGCCTCATCTTCGGATGAGGAGAGCGAGAGCGAAGACGAGACTCCCTTGCTCAGCAAGGACTTGCAAGACTCCAGCGTCAGCTGGGTCTACAAGAATCGCCCCCATCGTCCCGGGACCAGCGGTACAAGGGCAACCACAGTGCTCCTCAAGTCCTTGGAATCAAGTGCTGCAAACAGGCAACCATCGCCCCAAAGACCTGGGACTCGGCGTATAATGGGCTGAAAAAACGATCTCCTTAAGACCTGGAGCAACGTGAAGGGCAACTTTAGCACTCTCCAAAGCCCCAGGGGAGGAATTTTGGGCAGATAAAAACGCACCTAGAAAACCCGGGGTTGCGGGTACACAGGGTTGAAAAAACGCGCCCCAAGTCCCGGGATGAGCGTGTAGGGCTACCTTTTGTTCCGAGGTACATCTTTCTTTCTAGCACTCCCCGAAGACCCAGGGCGAGGAAGTTTACGGGCAAGTCATTGATTTCCGCTCCCAGAAATTTTCCCGGGTGAAGCGAAGTATGGGTTGAAAGAACGTTCCCGAAGACTTGGGGTAGACGTGTTGGGCAATGTGGCCGTGGTCTTTCATTGGGGGCCGGGATGGGACGAGGGAAGCGATGGAGTAAGGGAGATGAGGCACAGGATCCGGAACTTCGATGGCGTCAGATGGACTGGCCTTCGGATCTGCTTCGCAAACGCAAGCTCGCGCCCAAGAGAGGTGGAAAGTTCTAGGATGATGGTTCGTAGCAATGGAGAGTGTTGCTGAGGAAGGATCTCTCCTTCAGTTCAGTCACTTGACTAACTACGACTAGGATTTAGTTGGCGTCTTTTGCTTTGATCTTGTCGCTGGGGCTTCGCTTGGTTTTGGCTGGCCTTGCACGTCGCTCTCTCCGGATCTCTCTCTCTCTCTCTCTCTTCATGTCTGAAATCTTTCTCCGATTTCAGTCAGGTCACCTGGCATAGTGTTGTGGAAAGGAAAAAATACCAATGACAGAGGTCGGGATGTCGGTCGCTTCAAGATGCAAGGAGGCTATTGCGTGGTCTTGGGAGCTCCTGACAAAAGTCTACGGGCTGAGGGCTTGTGCCTCGGTCCTACCAACGATGTTCAGGATGGTATCACAGCCGCCATGCTGTGACAAGGGCTGTGTGCAAGGCTTGGAACAGTAGTTCAATTCAGCTAATAAACTACTTTGGTCTCGAAGGCCTTGTTGATCCTCTCAACCTCCAAGTGAAGGCTGGGCCTCAAGGCCTTCTTATGCCAAAGAGAAACGGTACGTACTGGGGTACGTACCGGTCCTTGTCGCCTGAGGCTCTGTGACAAGGGCTGTGTGCAGGGCTTGGAACAGTAGTTCAATTCAGCTAATAAACTACTTTGGTCTCGAAGGCCTTGTTGATCCTCTCAACCTTCAAACAAATGCTGGGTTTCAAGGCCTTCTTATGCCAAAGGGAAACGGTACATACTGAGGTACGTATCAAGCCTTGTCGCCTGAGGCTTCAAAGCATCTATATAGAGATCTGCATGCATGTGGATCCTTCTGAATAGCTTCATCCCTTCTTTATTTCCTTCCTGGSGCCGTCCTTCGTCCGGTCGCCCTGCTTCTTGCTTGGTTGGCTGTGATTGCTTGATGGTACGAGAGGGGTTCGGGTAAGTTGTGCCGGTGGCCGAAAGTCTGGCCGAAGTGAGGTTGAGTCTCGCGGCCGGAGGCCGCCAGGCATTTATAAGGCTGATGCCGAGCGTTGAGGCTCTGTTAAGCGTGGTTGGCTGTGATTGCTTGATGGTACGAGAGGGGTTCGGGTAAGTTGTGCCGGTGGCCGAAAGTCTGGCCGAAGTGAGGTTGAGTCTCGCGGCCGGAGGCCGCCAGGCATTTATAAGGCTGATGCCGAGCGTTGAGGCTCTGTTAAGCCTTGTGACCCTAACCCAGAACTGTGGGCAAATGTCCGTGTGACATCAGCTGTGTTGTTGGCTGGAATACGCCGAAGGCGTTGAGGGGATTCGGGCAAATCGTGCCGTCGGCGGAACAGACTTCCTGAGGGTGAGTGTGGCCTAGTTGCCTGAGGCATTCAGCCGTATAGCAAGGCTTGGGTCCAAGCCGTGCGGCTCCTTAGGAGCCTGGTGAGGCTTAGGGTCGAATGTCCGTGTGACACATGCGGATCCTGCCAGACTTTATGTCATGACGCGTTGGGAGGCGCTGATGATATCCTGGGATTCACTTGTCATCTTTGGTTTGGAGTTTTCGAAGGAGGATTTGGGTTCAGGATGAACGGTTTCCCAGAGTTGAACGTTGATACCCCTTGGTGATGAATTGATCTGGTTCTGGGCTGCGCTTGAATGTTCCATTTGGTGACTTGATGCTTGTTATGAATGTGAATGCATGTTCCTTGACTGAATCAAGGAGTGTTTGCTTTCGAACTTTCTGCTAACTTACCTTTACGTGTCTCTACAGATCATAAGAGAAAGAAGGATAAAGAGTGTCCAAGATCCTTTGCTAACGGCAGAAAAGGCACGAATAGGCGCTTGCCGCTTCTCCCAACGAAATCATGGCTTCACTCCTCCGGACTATGTGGTTCACCGATGGTATTGGGGATATCCTCAATAACGCGAATCCCCCAAACGTTGCATTCCTAAAATCACTACCAGATGATTTTTCGAGTGATGAGTATGAGGTATTCTTGGTGCAGGCTTCGCCGTAGTCAGACTCGGCGCCATATATCTCGTCGTCATCGATCGACAACTGCTGGCGAATGTTTTCCCAATAGTCATGGACTTCTTTTGCGTGGCAGAATGCACCTGTTGGCAAAAATCCCCATCCCAACTCATCGATCCCACTCACGGGCGAATTTCGCGAGCTACCTAAGAAGTCGAAGGGTTGCTGGCGCATTTGGCCATAACGTTCATGAGATTCTGCTTAAGGGGTTCGTCGGTGGCGGCATTGTAGGTAGATGCGATCGATGATGTTAAGTCGGCCACGGAAGCCTTGCGGGTCATCAAACGCTATATTGCCGTCGGATTCGATGGAAAAGTTGAGAGCGCCGTCCGAAGCTCCCTTCCAGATGTCGATCAATGCGGCGGAAGGGGCGGCAACATCCACGTCCTCGGTCTTCTGGACTGAAGAGTGTGGGTGATGCTCGCGGCACCGCCAACCAGAACAAGTTGGCGGCGCAGCTCTGGACGGACCAGGCGGGTGGTTCCCACTCTTCTTGGTGGTATCTGGTAGCAGAGGCCGAACGCCAGCAGCTCATTACCTAGACCCGGTGAATTCTAGAGAACAGCCACCCGCTCGTCAAGGAACTATTGTCTCTGGTTCTCTACCACTACGGATTGGAAGATCTGGCAACTGATGCCCTTGCCGGAAAAAGCTACCTAGGTATTGGGGGAAACGGTGCGGCCAAAACAAGACGATGGCGAAATGGGAAGCGAACCATCCATGGACGCATTCACTAAGGACCAGATCGCTAAACTTCGCCATTTATTGGTGAGAGGGGATACCAGTCCTTTTTAATGGCCACGTACAATACCTCTACCTAGAGGTATATACTTCCCGTTCCCAACCTGTGAGGTGAAGTGCGGCGCTGCGGCACTCCAGTCAATGTCGCAGAACGACAGAACGCCCACAGCATGACACTTGTGATGCGGGCCATCGTTGAGCTCTTCAGCATCTCAAACCGCGAACATGAGGTTAACCGGCAGATTCCCGCCTTCTCCGTCTCGCACGACCACCAATCTGTACGGATCTACGGTCATTACCCGGTAATAACGGAACAGGTCCTGCGAAAGTCCAGTTGCCTGAAAAAGCGATGGAACATCGAAGCCTGCATGACTCGTGCCGGATGGCCCCTTGAGCGTGACGGTGCCTTGGCCAGGACTTCGGGCACGGCCGGCTTAGTCACGGGTGGCTTAACCGGCACTCTGGTAAAAGATGGCTTAACCGGCACTTTGGGTACGGCGGGCTTCCACTTGGCTGTTCTTGTCACGGAACTGTTTCTGCTTCTCGAGCAATGCGACACGTTTCTCACCTTAGCCCCCAATCCTTCACTTATCGTATACGGTGAACATTCCTTTTTCCTAAGAGATACTAAATTGGTGATGACCCAAAAACTTACCTGGCGGCACCTCAACCGCCTCTAGCGGGTCTGTCCGTCAAGGGCCGCAGCCACCCCGTCGGGAAAGGGAATTTCACATGCTGCGGCAGATAAGAGAATCTCACGCGCTGTAAGTGGGTCGCTCCTGCGTTCTCTACAGATTTCTCCAATGCACACTGCAGCAAACCTGCAGCCCGGCAACGCAGCCTCGCCCTTCACTAAACGGCAATCTTCCAGGGCAGCGAGGCTTTTGCATCCAAATCTTCTGGTCCACGGCACGGACAATCGGCATACACCTGCGAACACCACTGCTCCGTATGCCTCAAGAACTTGGGCGCCAAGAAAGCCGTTCTACGCCATATACACCTAAGAGAAAACCAAGAGTACCGTACTTACCTGTATCGAGCTAACGATTACCCACAGGACGAAGCTGCCGCCGCCGGACTACCGGCGCCCGAGCCAGAGCCCGATATGCCACCCAAGTGGTGTACGCCCGATTTGCGAAAAGGGGCTGTCTACCCCTGTTGGCGTCGTCAGAAACTGCACATCGCGGTTCTCTCTACGGGCGTAGAGGTAGATAAAAGTACATGCACCGTACACATCAGTACCAGAAGCACCTCGAGTCCGCAGACCACCGCTGGAAGGAGGCCGAACGCGACGGCACCGTGCCTCGCTACGATTATTGCAACGTGTGCGACGTAGACCAGAGGTTTTCCCCCTCAAAATGGGGCAAGGGGTCCGCGGCGGGGAAGGGCTTGGATACAACAAATGGAAACAATGTCGTGGAAGGAAAAGAAGCGCGAGATGTTATCTGGGCGTGGGCTGCATCCGAACTAGAAGCCAAGTTCGAGAAGGAGAACAAGACCAAAGGTCCAAGTTGAAGGCAAGAGACCACTGTACCTAAAGAAGAGGCACATGAAGATACCTTACTAGCACGAAGAGTGTCAGTCTTTCATGTTGCCTCAACAATTGTCTGGAAGAGCACCATGGCTAACAAGTTGGGGCTACCTCTAAGCTCTTTGACAAGCTGAGTAGTCCTTTTCTCTTCTTTGCTAACAGGAAAAGGAGCACCCCTTACCCATACCGTCCCATATTCCTGGGAGGAAGTCCGAAGGCATTCTAATCTCGCTAATACATGTACTAACAAATTGTGCTCCGCCAGTTCCAGGGACGAGGAACCCATGTCAGCTACCTTGCCTAAAGCCAAATGAGTCGTGTTTCCCTGCCTCCTGCTCTCTTGTACATGTCATGATGATATTGAGGGCATCCATCCCGACACCCCCTCGCCCTGAGTGGGTGACGCCAACACACCTTGTGCAACGACCATCCGTATTCGTGGTGTTAAGAGGCCGCATAACGAAGCGGAAAAGGACGAGCTCAAGGAAGGACATCGAGAGGATCATAACGACAAAGCTCATAAGTGTTTCAGAGCCGAGGGTCTCGAGACTAGCAAGACTTAGACTCCCGAAAGCAGCAAGACTGAGGATCCCGAGGGTAAGAAGACCGAGACTCCTGCCACCACTCCCGCCGGCGCATCGTTTTAGCCCAGGTAGTCTTGTCTTTCGCCACTAATTGTCCAACTATAACCCACCTCTCTTTAGCTAATTGGCCAAAACCGAGCTATATAGGTACTTTCTACCAATAATGATTGGTCTAAATTGGAAGCGGTTTTGTTTTAAAAAAAATCGAGTAAGGCTTGGCGACAATTACAATGGTTAAGAGGTACTGAATCAATCCATCTCTGGTTGAATCGTTCGTCGGCCAATATACCTCTAAGGGGGAAAGCACAATGCAAACTCAGGGTACCACGAGCATGATAAACACCTCAATCTTGGCTGGCCAGGGTTTCTCAAGCCAACTCGACTCGAGTATGGCTATCATTTGATTCGAAGGCTGCTCTTCTACTCCGCCCCTTTTAAGTTTCCTTCCCTTTTCGTCCGCGAGAAAAGCCTTCTCCAACTCTTTCCGTTCCTCATCCGTAACCAAGCCCTTCTTGATCTGATCCTCAAACCACCACCTCAAGTTCTTCTTCCTAATCTCCGCCTCCGTTAGCCCTTTGTTCTCCTTCTTACTTTGCCTCACCATCTCTTCCCATGCCAAATCACCCCAGAAATGCCTACGAGCGCCGAGAAAACCGTTGTCAATCCGAGTCCCCAACACTCCCTGCCTAAGAAGCCCCCCTCGTCCTCCCAACGCAACATCCCTCTACGGTCCCCAGGGTGCCCTGGCCCGAAGAGGTTCCCAGATGCCTCGTCAGGATGGATAAGCTGGACTCTATCCACCTCGATGTCGACCACGGAAGGAACTGGGACGACTTGTGCGGCAACTCCAAGTTGCTTTACCAAGTCCAACCTCGCACCCCCAACCTCAACATCAACAAAGACAACGACAAGTCTGACGACGGCAAGTCTGATGGCGGCAAGTCTGACGACGAGAACGAGCACGATAAGAACAGCAATGCAGTTATTATCATGTCTGACACCGAGTCGGAGGAAGAGTTGTGGCTATCTAGAAAGGACTTCAAGAATGCAATTGACAGATTGTCTACGACTACCGCAAGCTCGGTCAAGAAGAGCGATCTCAACGAGTACGTCAAGAAGGCCGACATTAAAGACTTCATTACCAAAAAAAAGGTACCTGAGAGGAAAGAAACTCAGGCTCCCTCTCCTTCGTCCCCTTCCGCGCCTCCCTTCCCCCCTCCCCCCCTTAAAACTCCATATCATCCGCCGTCACCGTCCCCTCCCTCTCCTCCCTCTCCGCCCTCTCCCTCTACCTCGCCTCCACCTCCCTCCTAATCCTCTTCCTCCTCAACATCCTCCTCCAATGCTCCGTCCTCCACCCATACTCCCCCGTGTCCTTCTCCTCCCGGTCCCTCTCGTGCAGCGTCCGCTGCAGCCTTGCCCGCATCTCCCTGAACCGGCGAAAACCCAGGGCACGCTCCGCGGCAAGGCCATTCTTCATCAGCCCGGCCCCGGGCGCCCGCATCTCCCTGAACCGGCGAAAACCCAGGGCACGCTCCGCGGCAAGGCCATTCTTCATCAGCCCGGCCCCGGGC
>RAOH01000150.1:0-52446 GCA_009804965.1 Neurospora sp. FGSC 26632 | reverse complement strand
GTACCGATTCTCCTTTGGCATAAGAATGCCTTGAGGCCCAACCTTCTCCTGGAGGTTGGGAAGATCAACAAGGCTTTCGAGACCAAAGTAGTTTATTAGCTGAATTGAACTACTGTTCCAAGCCCTGCACACAGCCCTTGTCACACTCTTGAATAGGAAGACCAGGATATCAATGAACGGTGCAAAGTCAAATTAGGAGGTGTTTCATGATTCAATCACGCACGGCAATATATCAGAGAAGAATATACGGTCAAAGAACTTATAAAATTGAGCTATCTATCGACCTGTGTCCCATCATTCCACACAAAATCTCAAAGTATCCTACTCGGTCACCTCAATCAATGACCCAGTGACCATCTACCCCTAATCACTCCCCCCTGTCCACTCCTTCCCTTCCCTCTCCCGTCATCTCTTAATCACTGTACTTCTTCGGATCCTCCAGGAAGAACCGGCACCCCTCCGGATCTGTCAACATCACGAAGGGGACTGGCTTTTCCATCTCCCGGGCATACCGTGCGAGAGAGAAAGGCTTCCGTACCCACGTGCACCTATGGTGCAGCCGCTTTCTCATCTTCCCCAGTCTTTTCATCTTTGTGTCGAGTCCGCCCTTGTCGTCAATGAAGGCATTGCTGCTCCACTTCCTACTTTTCAGCCTCCTCTGCTCGCGGCGTGATAACCGCGGCTTGCTTGTTGGCTTGTTCCCGATTTGCTCTATATTCTTGTTGGTGTTGGACATGACCGTTTTTCTGGCTTCAGGCAAAGAAGCCGAGCTCTCGACGGCTCTGACCGGCTCGAGCCCCTAGCCCGTTGTTGCGCGGTCGGGCCCCTTCGAGTAGGGCAGCCCGACTTTCTTTTCATAAAGGCGTTTTCTACGGTTGTTCTCAAACTCTGCAACTTGTGCTTCGTTATAGAAGGACTGCGTTGTGGGTGTGGCGGGCCTGGCCGAGACCAGTGGGTCGGTGGTAGAGTAGGAATCATAGCTGGAGCCGTTGCAGGGTTGCTTAATGTTTGGCGTGATATTCAGATTCGAGAAGGCCTTGGTGATTGTTGCGACGTCGTCGTTCTGTCCCACGGTCGAGGTGTCCAAGTTGACAATGCAACCAGAATCTTTGCTTTCCGCAATCCACATATTCTTATCGAGGTCCCGTACATTGACTTTCTTGGATGCCGTCTCCTCTTCGTTGGGCTTTCTCTGGGTATCGAGGTTGTTTGTTGCGCTTGGAAATTCTATACCGCTACGTCCCAAGCCGGCCAGCTTGGCTCCAGCGGCGTTGTATCTGAAGGGAACGCGATAATGCGGATGTGCTTCTTGTTGGTATGTTCCGTGGAACGGTGTGTCGACAGCGACTTCTTGCTGCTCGCAGGCGCGGGCCAGCGCGCGATGGTGTTGGAGAACCTTAAACATTGTCGAAATCGTCTTGATTAGGTCGAGTCTGTGATAGTGCGATATGGTGATGCGGGTGTGCTGAAGAGCAGGTGCGTGTGCGGGTACAAGTGGGGGTCTTTGTTGTGAGATGGGGAAGGAAGAAATTTGGAGAGGGAAAGTTGAAGTGGCCCGACGTTTATATCCCCCCTCGGACGAGAGGCGACTGGCGATGAATTGCTGGCGACATCGGACGATTTTGTTGCGACATTAGATGAACACTTGGCGACAGAATTGAGCTTGGCAACTGTTCGAACCTGAACAACTTTGTGGGTCATGAACAACCATGCACAACCATGAAATTCGAGTACAGCCTGTCCTCGTCAGTTGCGCAGCCCTCTCTGTTCAGATTCCAGTGCTTTCCACTCTGCTACTACTGTTCACATCCAAGCGATTGACTGTGGCCTGTCGCCGAGTTGGAAGTTCTGTTCTTGAACAATCCGACGCGGGTGTCCAAGTAGTCGCCAGCCGGGCAGAGCATCCGCGGATGGCTTTCGGTGCCACTACTCTACCTTCATGAAGGATTCGGAGACTACCAAGTGCCCGTCTGGCTCTTGGCCAACAATCCCGTGTCGCTTATAAGAGCCGGGGGGTTTCGCCCAACGCACCCGGTCTCACATTGTGTGTGTGACGAACCGTTACAAGCACAGGAGTATATTGCTGGGAAATAAGAATAACGGTAGTAGTAACCAAAAGGTACTGATTGATTTTGAAAGCTGTTGCTTGCTGAAGAGCCAGTATCTAAAGAGGCATGGGAAGGCCGTCTTTATATACCGGCCTTCATGGACCCGATATACTGGACCCGTGGACCCGAACTTTCGTCTCGGGTCCAACCTGATTGGTCGGTTGGTTCTATCTGATCTAGCTTACATAGCTGGTCTCTGATTGGATCGTAACAGTGTGCTCCGAAATAAACGCAGTCACTTCAAGTAAATTGTGAGCATGGAAATCATAAAGGGAGATAAACTGATGTATTAGCGAGGCAAGTAAATGGCTTTCATAGTTTAGAGGCATCTAGTAGAAGACTGCACAAGTTCTGCTCGAAGATAATTGAGCAATCTTCGTGGGTTCCCATGTCTTTGGTTCCTTCCCGTCTTGTCATCCTCGACTAACTTCACTACTGCCCCTGTAACAGCCATCCTCCCTGTCATTCCTGTATTTCTTCTTCCACAAGGGACCTGAGTAAAAACGGTGCTTGCTTGACCAGCCTAGTCCTCAATCTCCCAAACCTCACCCAGATCTTGAATTCGCCGCTGCGAAGCAACCTGGCGCACTATATAGTACGCACAAAAATCTCCGACTTCTTCTGAATTATTTCCTCCCTCTCCGCCTGAAACTCTTGCCAGTCTGAATTGTCCTCGTCGCTCAGCTCTCCATTTTTTGTTGTGTCAACAGCATCGGGCGCACCAGGGCCGCGGCTGCGCATGGGATACTGAAGGTGCTTCTCGCGCGTCCTGAAAATGTTTGGCCGGCGAGGCGGGTAAATGACCGGAATAGGTTCAGTGGTTTGGATAGCGGTACTGGGAGCTTCAGAAGGCGATGTGACATGATCGGGATTATGAGCGACCTCTGCGGTGTTGGCATGCTCAGTGTTTGCGATGTTGTTCTCGGCTTCGCACATGTTGCTGCCCGGAGTGCTGGTGCTGATTTCCGCTTTGAGAGAAGAGGGCGTGGGCACTGTGGACGGGTCTGTCTTCGAGGAGCTATGCAAATGAGGGAAGTTAGCCATTGCTGGACTACTTGTAACCCGAGCCTCTTATCAAGGATTTTCTTACCCATCCGGAATACCAGAGGAGATTCCGGCTGAAGAGTTGGCGGGCAATGTTGAATGATCTTCTTTAGTCGAGCTAGAAAAACAGTAAAGTTAACAATGCGAGGGGAGAAGATAGCAGAGGGTGTTTTTTCAAGCAGCGACTTACCAGCTTGCCGCATCAGCAGCATTGGCAGGAGTGATCGTGGGAGCGTCGTCAGTGACGGGGCGGCTCGAGTCGTAGACTGCTAGGGAAGCCATCTTTGCGACTGTATTGGGGTCCGACATGATTCTTGATGGATTTATAGATAGAGGTAAAGATGCTTGTTGAAGATCGCGCAGTGGTGGAAGAATAATACTAGTGAGTTATTCGACTGAAGTTTTCGCGAGCGGAAATTGGGGATCTTCGACCGAGATGCAGAAGGAAGGGAAGAGGGAAGCGAGGCAATTGTTTACTGACCTATGAATGATAACGAAGGATTGGAACCTGAGATAGTGAAGGCATTTCTTTAAAGATGAACAGCCTCGAGCATCATGAACAGTCATGAACAGCCATGAACAACCCTGATATTCAAGGTACGTACATCGAGCCGTGATCGGTTGCCCAGTCCCCTCTATTGAGACTCTGGAAGTGACTGTCAAAGATTCCAGTTCACTCCACCCTGCGGCTCCTGTTGGCATCCCACCACCCGATTACCTTCGTGTTCCCCAGTCACCGAGGCCATCTGTCGCGTAGAAACTGGTGCAACTGGCCACACCTGTCGCAAACCAGTCCCTTGGCTGATGCCTTCCGACTGGTACTGCTGAGGAACCTTCATTGAAGACGCGTAGGCTGCTCAGTCCGGTGTCCTGATGGCGGTGAAGCCAGGAATACACGATACAATATCCATTCCCTTGGCTTTGTGCCATTTGTCGTCGAGTGCTTCTTTTCGGCAGAAATAGTCGAAGTCCAGTACAGTATCAAAAGAAAGAACAAAAGGAGCAATAGGGAACGAAAGTAGAGAATATATAGGAGAAAATAAGCTACTGGAAGAAGGGCATAAGAAATTTTAGTCTGATGTAGACAGCACGAAGACTTTGGTGGATGTTCGGGGAAATGCCGTTGAAACTGAATGGTTGATTTAGTACCCCACCCATGTAATTAAGCGTTGAGAGCTCCTTCCCTCGTCTTCCTCCATCCGCGACTTCCCTATCATGTTTCCGTCCGTAAAATAATCGGGCCAAAAACGACGCCAGTTCCTTCCTCAATTTAAGCGCACCCCTTTCTATCCCCATATCCTCAAACTTATTTCCACGCCAGGCTCAATCCTCGATCTCAAAGACCTCGCCCAGATCTTCAACTCGCCGCCGTTGCCAAGCACTCTGGCGGACCATGTTCATAAACAACTCCGACTTCTTCTTCATCCTGTCCTTTATTTCCGCCTGAAACTCCTCTAAGTCGGCAGTAGAGAAGCCATCGGCCTCCTCGAGTTCCTGAGTGGTGGTGCCAACTTGAACAGTACGGGGTACGACTGCGCCTAGGCCTGACAGGGGAAAATGAACGTGCTTCTGGCGAGTCTTGAATATGTTCGGGCGACGAGGTGGGTATACTACGGGAACAGGTGCTATGCTTTCAATAGTGCAGATGGTAGAGGCAACTTCCGGATTGGGCTTGTCAGAGGAGTTGGCGGACGAGGTTGAGGAGTTTTTCTGCAGCGGGATGGATAGAATAGCAAGAGTTAACAATTGGTGGATCAGTTGAAAGCAGAGCGTTTTTTGGAGGTTTTAAATACCTGTCTGGAGTATCGCGGCTGATTTTGGCTGACGAGTTGGCAGAAAACTGGGAGCTTGACAAATTCATACTCGAAAAGCTAAGCAGAACACTGAGTTAGCAAATTCTGGACTGCTTAGGTAAAATCAGAGCACCTCTTCAAGGAATGACTTACCTGCTTGTTGCACCAGCGACTTGGAGGTCGGTGGTGGCAAGTGTTGTCGGATGATCGTCGTCTGACACGGTATGGTTCGAGTCGTCGGCTGCCAGGGAAGCCATGTTGGCGACAACTAGATGAGGCTCGGATGAGGTACAATTTGACATTCTTTCTGATTGATGTAGGGATAGAGATCGATGATGGCAACTCCGTGGTGGTGCAGTAAGGATGCTGGTGAAGTATGCGATTGATGTTTTTTTGCAGGTGGTAATTCAGATGTCAGAGAAATATGAAAGAGAGAAGCGATTCAATTGTTTACTGATCTTATGAACAATTCCAGAAGAGAACCTGAGGTAATGAATTAGGCATCTGTTCAAACCCAAACAGCTTTGAGGATCATGACGGGGCAACCGTCCATAACAACGGAACCTTAGAATCTAATGTACAGACATCCCCCATCAGTCGCTCAGTCTATCTCTGATGCAACTTCGCTGAAGATCCAGTGACTGCAAGTGTCATGTCTGTGCCCTTCGTCTGGTTCTATATCAATGATCACGTATGGTCAGAATTGCTTAAGTCAAGGAATCAACGTGTTTTGTCTTTTTGTTGTTACTGGGTCGTTGATTACTCTGTCAAGGGAAATGGATTGAGATGGGTAGAAAAATGGATCATGTATTTGGGTAGAGGCAACGACTAGTAGTTTATGCATTGGGGGGGGGGGGGGGGGCAATATAGTAGTTGATAAGCTACTTGAGAAGAATATGAACCCCTATATCACACCGGTTCCCTTCTAATTCCAATTTCTTTTCGGCCGTACAGTCCCTTACTCTCCCTTTCTGACTTCCCCAGTGCCTATAACAGGTACTGTCAAAGAAAAAGAAAAGAACGTTTCCCTGAGCTCGCTTCCCCTTGGCATCATCAGTACTAGACCAAAGCGTCTAATCCTCAAGTGCAGACGCCTCGCCCAAATCCTCCACCACATGGGACCGCCACGAATACTGGCGCACCATGCCCAACAACCTCTCCGTCTTCTTTTCCATCTGCTCTGCCGTCTCCGACTGGAATTCTTGAAGGTTCTCTATGGTGAAACCATCCCGGTCCTTCTCTGCGTCCTCAGTTGCGCGGGTTGTCTCGGGGCCCAGCACCTCTGGGCGCCACCGGACGTTGCGTTGAGGTGCTCGCTTGCTGAAAATGTTGGGTCGGCGAGGAGGGTAGATTGTGGGAACGGGTTCAGTGCTTGTGAGAGCCGTTTTTTTGTCTGATTCAGTGGCGATCGTGGCCGACGACGACTTGGTGGATAAGGTGGTAGACAGCTGTGTCTGGGAGGGACTACTCACTCAGGAAATTGAGGTCAGCAATTGCTGGAATACGAAACAGCAAGGGGCCTCTTTAGGGTGAAATTACGTTTCCTGTGCAAATGCGATGTGAAGAGGACTAGCGGCCTCGTTCTGCTGGACCTCAACCGGTTCGCTGTCTGGCATCAAAGCTTTTTCGTCATGTACGCGTTCGCTGATGTCGATATCGACAGGTGTCGTCACATGTTCCTGTCTTTGTTGAGATCGAGAAACTTGGTAAGTTCGATGACTTCCGAAACGGATAGGGCGTGACAGTAGGAGTGAATTTTGTCTTGTGAAGTGGTATTTAAGCGTTCCTCGTTGTCTCTCGTCGACGGGATAACTTCGGCAGTGGTGACGGGCATGGCGACCTGGTCGACTAAGGGGGTTCCTGCAAAATCATTAGTGGTTTGCGACAGCGCAGTCGGAGTCGTTGTCTGTACCTGTAGGGGATGACATGGTGTGGATAATAAATGTTCGTCTGTTGTGTAAGGATACAGAAGACGGATGTTCGTTTGGTAGTAGAAGTATGTTTCGGGTGACTGAGAGCGTTCAATTTTTCGCTGGTCAAAAGTCCGGATTTTCGAATTGGGTTGTGGGAGGAAGACGGAAGTGGGAAGCGAAGGAATTTCTCACTAGCCTAGGAACAAAATCTAAACGGGACCTGAACAGTTGGCATACTCAGCGGCCGCGGAAGGTTTCTGGCGGCGGTAATCGCTCTGGCAACTGTCAAGATCCCGAAACCTTGAGCCGTAGTAACCTTATCTGCCCGGTTGCCGTGGGGATCTCCAGGTTCACAATCGTCCGTTTGTTCAGCTTCTGAGTCAGCTACCACGGTAATTCTATGCCCTTCACTTGTTAGCCAACGAGATAGATGCGCCAGGGCCGCTGTTGGTACTCATGACATGATGATTGAAGGTGGATAGGAGAAATCGAATGACAGCATATGGGAGCCTTCTGGGTAGGTATATAGAGTAGATCCGGAAGAATTCATGAACAGAAAGTCTAACAATGATCAGAACGACATAGCGATATGAATGCGATAAGTAAGAATATCCAATTGCATCTAATTCGCTTGATAGCTATGCTCGTAGTGAAAGAAAAATTACTACCAACCCATTAAACTCCATCCCTCAAACGCCTATACCAGATGCTCGTAGTTAACCGGATCATGCAGCCAGAAGCAGAGCCCCTCCGGCGTAGTCACCGTCAGCTTCGGCACCCCCTGTCTGGTCTGCGGGAGTGCCCAGCGATCAGTGACCATCAACCAGTGGCATTCTTGCAGCTGCCTGTGTTGGGAGCAGTTCGTCCTCTGCCAGCTATTCCAGGTATCCAGTTTTCCAAGCTCGTCGATAAAGGTTTCGGTCTTCCGCCAACGGCGGGCCTTGATGTCTTCGACTTCTTCGCCGGAGTCCGAATCCTAGTTGGAGTCTTCGAGCGAAGAGTCGGGGGCTTCATCTGCTGCGTCAAACTCGGCAAGGAGTTCTTCTTCATTTGCCGTTCCTTCCTCGCTTGCTGTATTCTCCTCCTCCACACCCTCCTGATCCATCTTCCAGGCGAGGAATTCCTCGAATTCCTGGTCCGTCATGTGCTTATATCCCCCGTCCTCCTCCAAGAGGTACCATAGGCCGTTGTCGAGCTCGACATACTCAGTACCAAGCTCGGGACGCTCCAAGATCCGGAGGACCCTGGGCTCCCAATCTGGACTATATTGGGAGATGTCAAAACAGGCGTAAACTGACGCGGCAAGCCTGCCTTCATCTGGAGGTTCGGCGATGCGACGCTGGGCTTTTGTTAGCCCCGTTGGCTTTCTATAATGGAGCTGGCCCTCGAGCTTGCGCTTGCACATATCCTTGAAATACGGCGAATAAGACATTTTTGGATTGGGAAGACGGGGTTTTGGTGGCGAAAGGAGGTTTTATGTCGACAAAGGGGCTCAGTTGGTTGCCTAACGAGTGGTTGAGCGGGGGTGAAGTCGGATTTACGAAGGGTGCGAGATGTGAATTGGAACCGGATGTTGCTTGCTGATGTTGACTTGGTTGAGGTGAACTGTCGACTGTTTTCGGTTAAGGGGAGAAAGGCAAGAGTTTGTAGAAGAGGTTGTTGCACAAGCCGTCGTGGAGTTGTCGGCCGAGCGGTGCCGGGTCGTCGTCAAGCCTCGCTGTAGAAGATACAGGAAGATATGAGGAAAAGAGTATTGGTTGACGATGCCGGGGCAGCAGTGATATACTTCTAGCTTTGTCGAAAATGGAGATCGTTGTTTTTGCAAGTTGCTTTTGAGATCTTCAAGTCGGATACCGAGTGACAAAAAAAGAAAAAGTTGAGGACGAGGGTTGGGTCCAGAGCGCGAGAATTTGTATTCCAATTTTGTTCCAACGGTAAAAAAAAAGTGGCCATCGGACATCCGCCCATGACTGGAAGCTTTGCAGGTTTGATCGCAGGTTATGTATGACCCAAAGTCATCCGAAGTCAACAGGAAGTCCGGTGAAGTGGACTCCGATGCGTACTCCTTGCCGGGCTGGACAGGCGGCTTGTGAAACTGATGCCCAGACGAACCGCAGGTAAATACAGTGAAGATACCCGTACATTAAAATATTATCTGTTGAACATAGGACTGTCGGTGCAGGGACCTCGGGCATCATATCTGTGGACGTTCCGGCCCCTTGGAGGTCGGCTGCGGCGGAGGTGCCGGAGTGCGTAAGGTGGCCAGTGCTGCACGGCAGGTGAATGGGCCTGCAATGGAGGCCACGCAGCAAGCGAGCGTCAAGAATGAGCAAGGCAGGGACACTCAACGGCACCACGACCATTTATATATCGTAGAGATTTATGAAGGCCGTACATGTTTGTTTCAGCAGATGGAATCATGATGTCGATTTCTTTTCTGCTTGTTTCGGTCTTTACCCCCCAATCTATGAGCCAGTGTCCAAGTCACGAACAACCAAACTCGCTCTTCCCCGCTCAACGGAAGCCCGCTGTAACTCCGCTGTAACCGCGCTGTAACCGCGCTGAACTTTAGCACCCATCGGTGCCACTGCAACTTGAGCCGGGCCCGGACACGCAATGGAAATCCGCACCCCCTCTCTGCCTGCATACCTTACAGGTACCTATCCAGCGGGCTCCGACGAAGCGCAGGGGCACCGCATGCAGAAGAACGGAACCTCCGACATTGCACCAAAAATGCACCGGAGGGGAAGAATTTCTCATACTTATACCTTGGGATATCTGCTGCATCAAGCCTGCGATATAAACGGCATAAAAACCGTGCATCCCGAAACTCTTTTCCTCCGGCACGGCGAACACGGAGCATGCCCGCCCGGTTTCCATTTGCCCTCGGCTGGCACACAGAAAATTGCCCTGCCTTGCCCACCACAACGTCGCCGCCATCCATCCATAAGGTACTTACTTACCTTATTCATATCCATGGATGGGCACACATACAAATCCATGCCCATGCCCATGCCCATGATGAGAGCATGCTAAGTAGCAAAAAAGGGAAACAGATCTGATTGACAAAAGGGAGTTGGCCCAGTTTTCTACCGACAACTAACTGTACGTCGTCGCACACATATATATATAAGAAAAAGAAAAAAAAAAGAGTCAAAACGAAAAAAATAACACCACCCACCGTGAGCCAAGGTGGGTATGTTGACATGAGTGGGATTCGAACCCACGCCCTTTCGGACCACGGATTTCTGTGAGAAGATTCTGGGCGTTTGCTGCACAGACCGCTAGTCCTTTGCCCTGCACTGCAGGCACCCTCTTTGACAGCGGTTCTGGCACTTCCCAGAATCCCCTCCTTTGCAGACCTTCCTCCTCCTTGTGTCGCCAGCTCTATATAGCTGGCGATCCCTTCCAGCCTCAGTTAGCTGGATCCCTCAGTCAACATCATTCCCATCATTCGTGATCCATCTCATAATTTCTCCTTCGGATGAGGAGGGATTAAGGGTTAACCTTAACGTGGCGCCTTAGACCGCTCGCTTATGTGACGGAGCGAGGTGTTTATGAAAATTTTGAGTGGATTATGTGGGCTATGAGAGAGGAGTTTCGTGATGGTGATGGGGGACTTCCGCACAGAATGGGTTGGATCTTGGTGAGGCAGGGGACTCCCGTCCGTCTGTTTCCCTGGACCCCCTGCCTGTCCTGTTTGGGCGGCTGCCAAAACTGGACAAGGAAGTGGTGTTACGTCGCTATCATTAGCTCGAGCAAACCAACAGCTGTCCACGTTAGCAACGTATCTAAGTCGCCTTGCTTGTCATGTCATGTGCGTGCAAACCGCTTGTACGAAATACGACCACAGGACTCACATTGACATTTGTTGTCTGGCACACCAAGCAAATTGTTCACCACATGAATCCAAATATGCGCACATCTTCTCTTCAAGCTGGGGTTGTGCCCAATCATTGCTATCTCACCACCTCTTAGCCCGTCAACAATCTTACAACCAAATGCCAAAACTTCGAATATATCCGCTGATGCTGACTGACAATAATGGGGTATACGCTGCGCTCAACAATGCTTTGATATACCCTTCCAACACTGCCAAAACAAAACAAAACTAAACAAACGAGTGACAAGCTACATCCAAACCATCAATCATCAAAATAATAAAACTTCACCCGCCGCCCATTTCTCGTCCATATGGCGCGATCCAAAGAAGACCGGCGTCGAAGGGCAGCACATTGAACAGCAGTTTCCAATGCCTGCTCCTGGTGGAAACTTAAAGGCCGCGGCGACGACCGCTGTGGTTGTGTTACATATTGTCGAGAAATGGTGCGTTCCGATAAAAGCTAACCTTGAGAGGCAACACCTTGAGCGGCAGCTTCACTTTGAGCAGCAGCTTCAGCTTGAGTTGTGGCGTCCCCTTGGACAACCGCTTCCTCTACGGGCTTCTCGGTCTGCTCAAGCTCTTCGGCTTCCTCCTGGACAGTTGGAAGCATCGACGGTGTCGCAATGTTCCCTTCCGCAACGGGGGCCTTCGAAGCGACCTGTTCTCGCTGATCCCCATCTCCCTTGAACGAATCCAACATCTTCTTTTGGTGGGGACTCAAAGACTGTGGCCATTCCTCTGGCTTTGCTGCCTGATGTCCAGAGGTGGAAGCTTTTGTTCGCCGATTCTGGGGCGACACGGCCGCTGGCCTTTCGGGAAGAGCCTCCTGTGTTCGTGGTCCTCTGTGACTAGAGTCCCGAGCCCCTTGTGGCGACAACCCCGACTGATGCGGGACATTATGTATACTGCTTGGGTTTTTAGGGTCGTAAAGTTGCCGATGGCTTGGGTTTCTGGGAGTCATGGAGGCCTCGGCCCTTGGGCCCCTTGTTGGACTCAACCCTAGCGGATATGGGCCATTGTATGACGTGCTTGGGTTTTTAGGGCCGTAAAGTTGCCGATGGGTATTTCCTTGAGGATACATCGGGTGCAGACCTTGTAGCCCAGGTACTGCATCTTTGTGGACCCATATGGGTTCCCCTTGCGGCATCGGATGTCCTTGAGATGGGTTGAATTGTGGTTGAATTACATTCGGGCCTCCTTGCGGTGCATTCCACTGCTGGCCAGGTGCATTCATCTGCTGTTGGGGCACGTTCATTTGTCCTTGGTGGCCACTTTGATACGGTGATGTTTGGTAGTTGTATGCCGGTCCCGATGCCAGCGTGGCTGTAGGCCCTTGAGGCCGTTGTTCTAACTCTCGAGGAGCACACTGTCCTGGAGGCGCGCTGGTGTCGATTTGTGGATGCCAAACCTCAGAAACTTCAGCAGGGCTGTGAAAAGGGGCAGAGAATCCGTTATAAAAGTTGACACTGTGAATAGGACAACGGAGAATGCCGTGATCCAATCCGCACCGATGGCACCGGAAAGATTCAATCGGAAAGACTGGAAGGCAATAGCAACCTGTAGTATATCATCAGTATGTATTTAACGCAGAGACTTGCGGTGCGAAAGCTTACGCTTGCGTTTTAATATCCAACTGCAATTGTCGCAAAACACGTTTGCGAAGCTGGCTTCTGTAGGCTGGTTTCCGGAGTCCTGAGGTTGAGCTTGGCCTGGGAGCGTGCTTTGAGGCTTTGCGGGTGGCGTTGATACCCGGTCGTCAAATCCAAAAAACTGAGTCGAAACCGAAGATCGAGTTGACGGAGGCTGATCCTGCTCGGGTGGATGTCCCCAAGCCGGATGTTCCTCGCCATGATTCTGACTGATGCGTTAAAGGATGCCCACAATGTCCGGTGGCTAGAAAAGACTTACCTCACCAACGACTGCCCCTTGACCGCTCAAGTCCACCGCAGAGCGACACTTCCCTTCCTCTTGTCCCTGGATGAGGTTGGGTTGGGCCGGGGACATAGTGATTGGAACCCAGCCAAGAGGCGTTTCGGCCTTCAATTCCGCCTGTACCGCATCAAGCCTCCGGTCCTCCGCATCGAGTTTTCGTCGCGCTTCTGCTACTTCCGCCCTTTTGACGATAACCTGCTTCCCCAGATCTTCATCAATAATACTCTTTACTCTCTGAAGCTCTTGCTCTCTGATCATCAGATTGCGGTCCCTTTGATGGATGAGTTCCTTGATCATCTGGTCTTGGCGCCTTGCTTCTTCGCCATACTCCTCAGCACTTTTTAGCATTTCAAGCCTCTTTGCTCTGACTTTGTTAATTCTAAGCAATCCATTCTTGCGCTCTGGTTCCGAGCCGCCAAGATTGGAAATTGGCTGGTCAGCACGAACTCTCTCCTCCCTTTCCTTAATCTGAGGGTTTGTATTCCCACTTTCGAGACTTGGCTTGGCCATTTGAACTTCCGAATTTTCATCGTCGGGCCTATTTTTCTCAACCGTTTCACGTTCGCTTTTTTCACGGGCGAATTTTTCTTCATGGGCGAGTTTTTCGGCCGCGAGGTTGTGCCGCTTGAGTTCTTCACGTTCGAGCGTTTCGCGTGCGAGTTCTTCGGCTTTCAGTTTTTCTTGCTTCAATCTCTCGCGTTCGGCTACTTCACGCTCGGCCTTCTCGCGTTCAAGCCTTTGACGGTTGGCTAATTCACTTTTGTATTTCTGGCGCGCAACTTCCTCCCGCTCGGTATCCTCGCGCTCAGATTTCTCACGTTCGGCCTTCTCGTGCTCAAGCCGTTCTTGTTCGATCTTTGCGCGATCAAGTCTTTCACATTCAGCCTTTTCACGTTCGGCCTTCTCACGTTCGGCCTTCTCACGCGCAGCCTTCTCAAATGCAGCCTTCTCAAGCGCAGCTTTCTCAAGTTCGGCCTTCTCGTGCGCAAGCCGTTCTTGTTCGATCTTTGCGCGATCAAGTCTTTCACGTTCGGCCTCTTCACGTTCGGCCTCTTCACGTTCGGCCTCTTCACGTTCGGCCTCTTCACGTTCGGCCTCTTCACGTTCGGCCTCTTCACGTTCGGCCTCTTCACGTTCGGCCTCTTCACGTTCGGCTTTCTCACGCTCAGCTTTTTCTTCCTTCGCTTTCTCACGCTCAGCTTTTTCCTCACGTTCCTTTTCACGTGCGACCCACTTACGCTCTCTTTTCTTACGACGATACTTGTTCTGTTTTGCCCTCTTGTATTCAGCATTCTTGCGTGCGATGCGCTCCTGCTCGGCTTTTTCTTGTTCGGCTTTTTCTTGTTCGGCTTTCGCTTGCGCCTTCTCAAGTGCGACCCGTTCGCGCTCAGCTTGCTCACGATCAGCCTTTTCACGTTCAGCTTTTACGGCCTTCTCGCGTGCGATGCGCTCCTGCTCAGTCTTTTCTTGCTCAGCTTTCTCGCGCGCCTTTTCATGTTCAATCCGCTCCTGTTCGGCTTTTTCATGCTCAGCTTTTTCCTTCTCAGCTTTCTCGCGCGCCTCTTCGAGTGCAACCCGTTCACGCGCAGCTTTTACGGCCTTCTCGCGCACGATGCGCTCCTGCTCAACCTTTTCTTGCTCAGCTTTTTCGCGCGCCTTCTCACATTCAACCCGCTCCTGTTCGGCCTTTTCCTGGAAGTCCATGACACGCTCCTCGGCAACGTGTGCGGTAACCGGGGTGCTTCGCTCAATCTCACGGGCCTTGCGTTCCGCAGCGGCCATCCGTTCCTTGTACTGAGGGTGACTCTTGTCGATCGGCGTGGTATAGATGTTCTCATCATAGTCGGTATTCTTGAGACCAAAGAGGCGCTCATTCGCAGCGAACTGATCCCAGGTACCAGAAGTGTTGGTCTTCTCCAAGCTACCATCAAGCCCACCGGTAGAATCGGGCACCCAACGTTGCAGAGTCCGCTCATTTCCGAAGCGAGAGTTGGAGATGGCGGCGCGCTCAGCCTTTTCGCGCTCGGCTTTTTCGGCCTCCTCGCGTGTGACGCGCTCCTGCTTGGCTTTCTCGTGCTCAATCCTTTCAGCCTCGAGTTTCTGGGCCTCAAGCTGATCTTCCTTTGCCTTGGCATCGGACAGTTTTCGATGCTGTGGAATGATGTACGCACTTCCTTCAGATATAGCGGTATTCAAAGCCTCGAGCCTTGCATGCATTTGCTTCCTTTTGGCCTCTTCCTCCATCTGCTTCTTTCTAATTTCCTCCCTTCCCATCCTAGCCTCATTGTCCCTTTGCCTCATTATATAGTAGTTCCTGTGTTTCTCTTCCTCTGTTAGAGGTTTGGGAATTCTCGCTTCAGGGGTTCTGGGAACGGTCGGCTCAGAAGAGTTGGGAACGTTCGCTTTGGGAGGCTTGGAAATATTAGCTTCAGGGGGGTTGGGAATGCTCTGTTCAGAAGTCTTGACAACGCTCGGCCCAGGAGGTTTGGCAACGCTTGCTTCAGGAGCCTTGGGGACGCTCGATTCAGACGCCTTTGGGACGCTCGCTTCAGGAGTCTTGGGAACGGTTGGTTCAGAAGCCTTCACAACCCCCGGTTGCTGATTCTCCTTCTTAATCTCCTTGCGCTTTTCAGCCCCAGCAGCCTCGAGTTCCCAGCGCTTCTCAGCTCCGGCCGCTACGTGCTTGCGACTGGTGTCTTTGGCTGCTTCGCTTCTTGATTTAGCGATATTCGAAACCTTTCCGAGTGGCGTGGATCTGTTGCCTATTCCTCTTGATGCACGGCCTCTTTTTTCAGCAACAGACGTGATTTTCCCGCCTGGCGTAAAAGTCTTTGGGATTTCCTCGACGGTGGTTTTAGCCATGGTAGCTTTCTCTGCCTCGCGAACGATCCTGCGTCTTTCAGCTGCGGCGGCCCTGGGGTTTACGGCAACGTTCCAGTTTCCAAGCTCAGCAGCCTTGGCCTTCTCCGCTTTGACGGCGTCCTGCCTCGCAATTTCGAGAAGTCTGAGGTTTTCACGCGCTTTGTTTTCTTCCTCTTGATACATCTTGACCTTTTCAGACGCTTGTTCTTCCGCGATTGAAGCGTTGTCGGCCGTTGCGACTGCTTTGCGCCTCTTGTCTTCATGTGCTTCAGCAACTTTGATTTTGCCCTCTCGCACGGCTTTGAGTCTTATCGCTTCGAGAGCCTCGGCTTTTTTGCGGGCTAGGTCCATCTCAACCTTGGCCGTTTTGGCCTTTTCTTTTTCGCTGTCCTTGAGCCTTTCAGCCTCCGCAACTTTAGCCTTTGCCTGTCCGAGTTCTTTGAGCATTTCAGCCTCAGCGGCCTTGGCCCGCTCTCTTAGGGTCTTGTCCTTTTCGGCCTCAGTAGATTTGGCTAAATCTTCAGCTTCTTCTACCGTTTTGCTCTCTGCATCCTCGGAAGCTTTTGCGGCCTCTTCTTCTTGGGCTTTGGCAATCTGCTGTGCTAGTTTGCGGTCCTTTTCTTCTTGCTCAGACTTTTGCTGCTCGTCCAGTGTTCTGGGCTTGGCGTCCTCGGCCCTCTTTGTGGTTTCGTCACCCTCGGCTTTGGCAATCTGCTCTGCAAGCTTGCGGTCCGCATCTTCCTGCTCGGCTTTGCGCCTTTCTTCTGCGGGCCTCTTGTACTCCAAGGCTTGGTCTCTCCTTGCCTCGACGACCTTTGGCTTCTCGGGCTCATCCTGGTTGGCTTGCAGATTCTCAGCCTTTGTTTCCGCTTCAGCAACCTGTTTCTGAGCGTTTTCGGGGTTTCCCAATATATCATCAATTGTTTTATCAAAGGCTCTCCCAGCTTCAAGTAATTCTTCTTCTTCCTTGAGATGTTTCTTTAGAATATCACGGGCTTGATTTTTAGCGTTGTCCCACATCTTGCTCTTATCTGCATTGGATTTCCGAGCTTTGATTGGGTCATACTCTTCATCGCTTTCTTGGATAACTGTTTCTTCCATCTCAGAAGTTTGAGTGGTAACGCCTGGTTGACTTTCAGCGTCGCGCACATTTGTTCGAACCTCTGTGCGCTTGCTGTCCTTGCGACGTTGTCTTTTTGCCTTTTTCCTGGCCTTTTCCTCCTCGCGTTTGATTTGCTCAGCCTTTTCTTCTTCGGTTGGCTCTCTCTCTGAGTGGGCTTTCTCTTGCTCAATCTCGTCGTTGACTGAGATTTGCTCACTGCCAGCTTCAGAGACATTTCCTGACGGAGGGTGGCTTGCTTGCGCTTGCTTCATGAGAGGTTCCGCGAAGTTGTCTTCTGAATTCTCCTGCTCTTTGAGTGCTTCCGACGGCATTCTAATATGATCTCTCCTATTGTTCAATTCGAAGATGATATCGAATCTGCCCCCAGTTTCGAGCGACTTCATCCGCATATCAAGTTTCTCTTTCCGTTCCTTTCCCTTTTTGGAAATCCCCGACAGGCTTTTAAGGAACGTGTCCTTGTCGAATGAGCTAGTTAATGTGGGAAGAACGTAATTGGCAGCGGCCGTCGGTCCTGTGAGTCTATCTTTGGACGCAGGTGCGTTAGAAGCAGCGATCAACTTAAAAAAAGATACGTAAAACAACGTAATATAAAATGAAACAAAACAAAACAAAAGAGGTGTGGAAGCAATCTCGGAAGAAGGAGCGTAATCGAACATAGAGGCCATCGTACCCATAGGAGGCTGTGGAAGTCCCCGGAATTCGTCTTGTAACCGTCTTTGAAACGGGTCCTGGAGTTCGTCTTCCAAATGGCTTCCAATAACCGTTGATGCATCCGATGAATTATCGTCCGAGTAGTTGGATGAGCGAGGTTCGCGATGAACATGACATAACGCGGGAATATCAGGGGACTCGGCTGCGGGTGAGTTACAAACGTCAGCTTCAAGATCTTCAGAGTTTTTGGTTATGCATGGTTCGGTACATGCCTTCATTATCGGGCTCAACATGAGTTTTGAGTTCAGCTTCTCCTCTTTCCCAGGCCTCGATGTTCTGCCGTTCCCCATCTCCCAGTCTCCTCCAGCTGCCGTCAGCATCAAGATACTAATCATCGTTGCCGATGACAATGTAACCGTCGTCTTCACTCTCGTCATCCGCTAAATCCTCTTGGCCGAGTTCTGGAACGGTATTTCCGTGACTCTCTGTTTCAACAGACGGTCCCTCACCAGCAGATAATGGCGTAACACCACCGGTTGGGCCTGGGTCTAGAAAACTAGTCAGCTGACATGTGACTTGGAAGGGGGTATTGTTGCTTACCGGGCATTGTAGCAATTCCAGTTCTGTCTGGAGTGACATATAAAGGCGGGAAGCTTTCAGGCCCAAGGTGAGGTGGGCTAGAATCTGTAGGCATTTCAGGAGCAGTAGGATCATCTGGAACCATTTGTGATGATTCCTTTTGTAGCCCAGTTGATTGTATGTCACCCTGGTCTCCTCCCTTTGGCCCAACCGGTTCGTCCGGATTGTCAACCGGTATGAGGTCGTCGTGGGAACCTTCTGACTCAGTCTCTTCAGGTATTGGGCTAAGCTTCTTTTTATCATCATCAGAGCCTTGACTCAGAGTACAAGACTCGTCATAATCTTCGACACAAGACTCGTAACCGTCTTCGTATTCATATTTTGCCAGCTCCGACCCTGGCGACTCCAGCTCTGGGAAATCTAACTCTGGCTGTGCCACATCAGTAGCAGCGGGTATTGCCTCATCTGATAGCGGAATTGTGGTAACTTGTACGTCGTCTTTCTCAGCGGTATTCTCAATGTCGTCCTCAGCATCTGGTACCGGTACCACGACCGGTGCTGGTTGTTCTTCGCCAAGCTCTTCCTCAACTTCATCGGCCCAAGAAAAGGCAGGTTCCGGAGCGTTGATTTCTTCCTCGGGCTGTTCTGTGTCGTTCGTCGGGGCTGGAGGGGCTGGCGAGGTGGTCGTGGTAGGCTCGGGGTCCGGAAATGGGACGGCGTCCGGGAAGAACTGCTCAAAGATGAGCTGCTTGAAGCTGTGGCCGGCCATCTTGGGCAGCTACTGGCGGGGGTCGGAGTAGCGCTTGTTTGGGGCTTGAAGCAATGGAGAATGGAAGACGGGGGCTTAGATGGTAGATCGGGGAAGGCTGTGGCAGACAAGCTTGTTAGATTCCATATTCACACTTTGACAGCACCAGCAGCAAGGGAGCGAGGAGGTAACACAGAGCTGGTACATACTTCAGCTGCTCCCACTCTTAGAGCGACGACGGTTGGGAACGAGAGCTGCGCCGTGACACGCCCAATCCGTAGCGAGGGACGAATTCGGTCGTGATATGATAACGAATGTATAGCGATAACTAACGATTGTAACGGCTGCTAGACTAGGCTGAAGATGCTGCCAAAAAGAGAACCGGCGCGGTGACCTGCGGCGGAAAATGGTATCGATGGTTGAGTGGTGTTGTATGGACGAACATGGCAATTTCGGAGAGGTACTCTCAAAGAGCAGGGAGGGCTGCCATCATGTAGAGGTACTGACCCTGGGCTGAATTGGGTTGCCAACCAGTGGCGGGGTAGGCGCGATTGCCCTCGACATTGCGAGAATTGTGCGGGAAGCTGACGTCGACGACTTAATGGAGAAGTGCGATTGTTGATTCAGCCGACTAGGTGAGGTGGTAGTCGCAAAGGGACGACGAGCATGGACCAGACGGAGTTTGGGCGCGAAAGTGCGGGCGGCTTGGTCGCGACCCGTGTCAGGGAAACCTGGAACCCCCCACCCTTTTCGCCGACCCCCTCTCGCAACATCACCTATCAAAGCCCTGTATATCATATCATTGAGGAAGTCGAATGTACGGTTAGCCTGGAGGGATATCTTTCCATATATCCTTGGGGGGTATCTCTTCCTACCAGACTCTTCGGATCAGCCACCACCTTGACATTCAAAACAGCATCCTTTTCGAGTCTAGCCATCAGTGCCGCCAAATTCTCTTCTTCGGCCCTCTTATAAACAAGAATCAGCCAAGTGTCTTTAACAGCACCATGACTTCTTCATCCTTCCGCTCACTCAACATTCTCGCTTGCTTCTCCCTACAACTGAAGCACAGCAGCTTCCCTTCGCCCATCCACCACGAATGTCAAATTCATTTCACGTCACACTATTGCAAGTGGAATCCAGGATTGTTTTGCTTAGTTTTCATATTTTTATGCTACCTATCATGGTTGTCTACAACAATCTGTATGCTACCGTATGATTGACCTTATATCTGTTTTGATCCTTTTTTTTGTGTTTGTGTTTCTGTCTCTTTCCATGTTTTTTTTCCCGTTTCCTAGAGTCTCCCACTTTATATCTGACTTCCTCCGTCTGTAACCACTTCGGAAACCTTTCCCGCCTCAGTTTCTTCTTCACCCATCCCAGAAGCTTTCGCTTCCTTACCTCACCCATGCCCAACATGTCAATCCGCTCCCCCTACCAATCATCATCATCATCATCATCCAAATCCGCCCAACTCCTCGGCTCATCCAAATAAAACGTGTTTCTCCCCGGCACCGTAACCGTAATCTCAGGCACGCCCTTGGGCTTCTTCTCCAGCGGCGCAAACTTCGACAATACCCAGTTATCCTTCTGCAACCTGCGCTGTCCCCTCGCCACTTGCTCCCTCTGCTTCTCGTCCGCCACCCGTTTCCACGTATCCAAATGTCCATTCTCATCGATAAAGTTCTGGCTTAGCCACCACCGATTCATGCACAGACGGTTCCAAGGCAGCGGGTCGTCGAGCCAGAAAGTGTCGCCCTCGGGGGTGGTAACGGTCAGCTCGGGAACGGGAAGGGAGGGTTGCTGGCCGGATGAGTCGGCGGGGCCGGGGTAGTGCGTGATGGCCTGCTTGGGCTTGTAGGCTTCGGTGACGCCCTCCCAGTGGCAGCGCTGGAGGTACTGTTTGTTGGGGTCGAAGTTGGCGTCTTGAAAGCGCTGCCAGGTGTCGAGGTGGCCTGTATTGTCGATGAAGGCGTGCTTTTCCCAGTTGAAGACGTAGGGCTCGAGGTTGTCCTCCTCTGGGTAGACGGTCTCGGTGTCGCTGATGGGACCTTCTGCCAGCTCTTGGGGTTGTTCGGGTGGCATGGATGTATTGGCGGTGACGTCCTCCTTTTGGTGAGACGACACGGTGACGGGGCTATGGGTGCTGGCTGATTCCTGCTCCTCTCCTTCATCCTTTACTTCCTCAGTCTCGAACGATTCCTCCATCCCGTCCTCGACCTCGCCCTCCGCGCTTCCCATCTGAGCTTCTCCGTCGACCTCCAAATCCTGGTTGTCGGGTCCGAAAGGCGTCGTCACCACGCCGTCGACAAGCTCAGCTGGGCACCCCTCATCCTACTGAGGGATTTGCTCCAGTGAGCTATCGAGGCGGTCCGTCTCCTCATGGTCAGAGCGGAAGGCGATGGCCCTGGCCCTGTTGACTGTGTCCTCTTCGTTGTCGGAAAAATTCTCGGCGTCGCTATTGATATTGTTGGAGGAGCTTTGAACGGGAGGGGAATACAGCGGAAGGCGAATCTCGGAGAGATCTGAGGCGCAGGGGGACGACAGGGAAATCTCGGAAGGGGCGGTCAATTCGTTATCGACAGGTGAACTGGCAGGATGGACTTCGACAGAAGCGACGGAAGTCCGGCCGCTTGAACTATCTGAATCCACGCCGTTGCCGTTGCCGTTGGTAAGGCCATTGACGGAGCCCAGGCTAGACAGCGAGTCCAGTGATTCGCCAAGGTCCAGAGAAGATACCGTGCTCTCTGAACGCGGAGAGGCGTTGATATCAGGAGAATAAGCGCTAGAAGGGAGGTTCACAGCGGTGATTGTGTCCGTTTCCTGAGTCGGCGCTGCGGCGTCAAAAAGAGGAGAGGCTCTGTTGCGCCTGGGAAAGGAGGGATCGGCACATGAAGGAGGAGGGGAAGGGTACGCGGAGGAGGCGGTGCCCCTGACGAAGGAAGACGTGCGGGTTTGGTCGATTGAGTGCCAGGCCCCTGCCTTGGGCTCTTTAGGCTTGATCCACCAGCGGTCTTCGGGATTGGTGGTCTTGTTGGTACTGCTGTAGGTCCTGATACCGCTGTAAGAGGTGATCAGTATTTGTCGAAAGATTGCTGAGCGCGAAGTGATAAGAGTCTCAACGTACCTCAATAAGAAAGGTGGTACAAAGGGCTTAACAGCCCCAGCAACGCCTTTGACAATATGACTAGCAGTGGAAACTGGTGCCTCACGAGCAGCGCTCTTCAGCTTCGTCACCACCTCAATCGACTTGTCGACGACGCGAGAAGTAACGACAATAGGCGCCTTGGCGACGGCTTTGATCTGCTTGCCGACGATGTCGACATTGTCGATCACCTTGGTGATGGCAACGACGACGCGATCATCGTCATGATTGCAGTCGAATTCGGCTTCGATGGGCTGGAAATAGCCGACGGCGTGTGAGATGGCCGGGCGGAGGATGGGGGCAATTATCGGGTAGATGAAGGGGGTAGCGAGGCGTGCGACCGTTTTGGTCAGGAAGGAAAACATCTTGGCTTGTTGTCCTTGGGTGCGATTGATCGATGCTTGAAGAACAACAAATGAAGTCGTCTGGTGATTGCAGATTGCTGTTGCGTTGAGTTTGTAGTTGCGTGGTTGCAAGATGGAAAAGGCGTGTCAACGTAAAATGGGGTTTGTGTTTGGTAGTTGGAGAAGGGAAGAAGTTCAGTCGACCGACAAGCTTTGACGACAAAACATTAAGAGGATGAGCATATGCACAGAGGTTGCGTAATGGCGGACTCCGGTGCATGGTGAAAGTGAAGGTTATCAGCTGGCAGCCTGCGGCAGCCTGTCGAGGGACCGAGAACCTTGGTGGTGGCATGCAGGTCAGTAATTCAGTTCAGGTGTAGGCTGCGAGGCTGCAAGGCTACAGTATGTTTTCCAAAAGGTGAGGGGCAGAAGGGGGAGAGAAAGGGTGGTTTGTTTACTTTCAAGGGATGACGAAAAGGGGGGGAGTCAAATTGAGTGCGCACGGACCATGCACGGCAAAGGTCCGTTGTTTTTGGTGCTGGACCTTTGCCATTCACTCAATTGTATTTGCACACTGTATCCATTTGCATGCGAGAAAACGGCATGTCCAACAACTTTTATACCTTCTGTTGCATCAGTTTTTATTTTATAGGTATTTCCGTGATTCTTTGCGGCGGTGTTGCAGTGAAAAACGTCCGAACGACAAAAGTGATGAACCGTTCATCTGCACTCGGCACTCGGGAACTGCAGTTCGCGTGCACATGACCCCAGCTGCGGGTGCCCTGATCAGCTGAAATTCTTGGCGTGTCTTTTGACAAAGCCCGATTAGCTCAGCTGGTTAGAGCGTCGTACTAATATCGGTTCTTCTGATATCAAGTCCATGCGAAGGTCAACAGTTCAATCCTGTTATTGGGCATCTTCATTCTTTTTGTCGTTTTTTCCGTAGGCTTTGTTTTTCTTCGTCTCTTCTTTTTCTTTTTGTCCCACCATGATATTTTTCTTGTTCAAAACTCGGCTTGCATAAACAAAGCCTCTGTCTGCGCAGGGTGGGATGCGGCAGTTATGCAAGCAGCGAAATTGTTTGCAGCTCCGTAGCGAGCATGTTCCAAACCTTACCATTATCCTAAAAAAGTACACAAAACAAGAAACATCAACAGCTTGTGGTGTAACTTCTCATTTTGGGTAATTAATTGTCCTTCCTCTATCCACGTCTAAAATAGCCAGCATCACTCCCTCTTTTAGTACGTCTAATGATTGCCCTTGGGCACGCTGCAGTTGCAGAAAACAATACATGAAGAAAATGTACAGAAAGAACGTAAATAAGGGAAGAACAAAGGAAACTAAACGAGAAGTGGTTCGTGATATCATCGCTATCGCTCAATCAGCATCCAACTACTGCTCCACCCCCGAAGGGAGTGTAAACCTGACCCTAGCCGGACTCTGCGACCGTGAACGTCGTCGCGACCAGTTCCCCCCTCCCTCCGAAGGACTTGAAGACGACGATGACGATGGAACGCTTGGTGGCTCTTCGCCAATATTGTCCGACAGGCCTGAACTACTTGTCGCGGAAGAAGTTGACTCATACCTCGGCGGCTGATACCTCCTTGTCGATATCGGTACCGCGGGTGCTGAGACAGAGGCGGCATGAACCGCAGGTACTACTGACTCTTGAACAACGCTCACGCTAGCAGGTTGTGATCTCCTAATCCGTCTCCGCTCGTGAGTTACCTGCCCGTGTCCTTGTGGGTGTTGTTGTGGTACCCGCTCGTGACTTCTTCGACTGCTTCTTTCATGGGCTGCTCGTCCGGCGACGTATATCACTGGTGGTGGATGGTAAGGATCGTCTTGACGACTTCTACCCCTGACCGGTGGCCACCTGTCGTCGAGATCGTACTTGTGCCTCGACCTCTCGGGTGGGTGGACGTCATGCGTATCCCATTTTTCGGTAGTAGGGCTGGATACGTCCACCACTGCTTGTCGGCCCGGATGCGGGAACTCTCGATGTCGAGAAACAGAGAGATCACGGTGATGGTGTGGCCGCCGTCCAGTCGCATGTGAAACTGGGCGGGAATCCCGTTTAGAGCTTTGCACGGGTGCATCAGACTGGATGACCTTGACCACCTTGGCTGTTGTATGCACCTTTTCCGCTTCTTCGCTTGGTGCTGCTCGCTCTCTACGGTCGCCGCTTTTGATTCGGGCTATTGTGGGCCTCTGCGGGTAGCGCATGGTTGATGAGTATCTGACGGGCATGGCGGTGGTGGCTTTGGCTGATGATGGCCAAGTTGATGCTGAAGACTTTGGTGTTGAACGGCGACGGCAGAGACACCAAACGATGAAGGAGAAGATGATTGTGCCGAAGAAGACGCCGAAGACGATGCCTAGTGCTACGGCAGAACTGTGTGAAGATGATGCTGTTGCTGCAAACACGGGAGACGAGAAACTGGTTGGAGTTTCTAGTATCACAAGTAGCTTCGTCGGGAGGAAGGGTGTCGCTTTTAATGTGGTAGCTGTCCCAGTCACAGAAGAAAGCGTGTAAGTTATCTCAGAGGGCTGGGATTGACGTTGGCTTGGAGCTGGAAGAGTGTCGGAGATTTGCTGAGGTGCCACTGCTTGTCGGCTTCGTTTTCTCGGTGCTGCCACTCCCATTTTGTAGTACGAGTATCCAAAGACAGCTCTTGGAGATCGTGAAGTTTGTTTCCAAGGTTATGCTGACGTTGAACACAACGGAAGACAACCGAGAAAGAGCGGTAAAGAGCTCGGAAAGCAATTCCTTCCCTTTTGAAGCCTAGCTTGTTGTCTCCCGTTGATGCTCTTCTTCGGTGAAACTATTGGGTTTCCATTGTCCATTCGGAAGCATGGTAACTTTTCGTCCGTAGTCTAAGCACCGTACCGGTCTCCCAGTCGTCCGCGCCTGTGAGTCGCTGGAATAGACGCAACTGAACCATATTCTCCCTGCTGGAGCTCCCACTGGCTACTCCCCCTGACCGCTCAATGTTATCGCCTCGATCATCGATATCCTGGTCCCTCTTCCGAGACCTCCAAACCACGCCACAATCGGATCGGAATCCCGCTCGGATCGCGTTCGTTCTAATTGCGTGGGCATGATGCGATGCATGACGCTTGCAATCAGCGCGCTTACCCAGTCAGGGCAATGGGATTGACAAATAGGGCTGCCAACGCATGCTTTGGGTGCGTGCGGGACCGGCTGGTTGCTGTTTTCTTAGACCGACTCCGACGGAACGGGTCGAACATGTCCGGATGCTCCTGGGATTCGTGAGCAGGTGGACCATTTGGGGATGAGAGGTAAGAAGCCACTGTGGCACAATCTGACCCGAGAGCAGGAGCGGCTTCGAGTGACAGTGCTGTATCCATTTCCGTCGACTGTGAAAGACTGTGAGCAGCCGAATAAAAAGTCAAGGCGACATTGTCAGACACGAGTGAGTGGATGTGAGTCGCGCGGCGATTGCCATGGCTGGCAGAGAGCTGTGGGTAGTCAAGGCCTTGACCGCAAGCCCGGAGGAACATTGCGTCTGCGGATAATGTTGCTTGCGTTATCCATGAACGCAAATCGCTGAAAGAGGATCGAGGGAAAATCCGGAATTGCGGGAGAAACTCACAGGATTGGAACGGCCGCTATTTATCTCGTCAGGTACGACATGGCGGTGGGATGCACTAGGCTGAGAGGCGTCAATAGGATCATGCCAGATATGAAGTGGCGCCTGCACGTCTGCTTTCCGCATATTCCCTGTGCTACGCGAGATCCGAACGTCTGCATGTAGATTGTAACGACCTGGCATGGCAGTGGCATTGGGTGCATCACCTTCACCGCCAGGGGTGCTGAGGCGGACAAAAGCACGCACAATGTCTTGACATTGTTCAGCTTGTGCCTGAAACTTGAAGACGGTGTAAGTCGCGTGTTTTGTTGGGATGCTACAAGGGTTCAAGATTCTTCAACTTCCTCGGTGCTGAGTAGGGTGTAACAAGAACAGGAGACGATTGAATTTTCAGGAGAAAAAGTGTAACTGAGGAAGTTTCAAATTGATCGGAGTACTCAAGGCAAGTTTGGTAGAAGAGAAGAACTTGTCAAAGGACTACCACCCCCGCTCCTTCCCGATGTCCAACTTCCGATCGTCAACATATATAAAGTTCTTGCAGTCCATCTCTAAC
The DNA here is from genome assembly GCA_009804965.1 of Neurospora sp. FGSC 26632. NCBI lineage: Eukaryota > Fungi > Ascomycota > Sordariomycetes > Sordariales > Sordariaceae > Neurospora > Neurospora sp. FGSC 26632. The sequence continues at coordinate 26,154 of RAOH01000150.1, read as the reverse complement.
ATCATACCGACATCTCTCCTATACATAACTGAATCCATCGCTCAAGGGCCCTGAACCGTGATAGAAGCAGATCCGCTGCTCTGGTATCCCTCCGTCGCCACAATCTGGTAGTTGTGCTGGCCCAACTGCAGACCAGCCTTGGCCCAAGCATTGAAGTGGTTGCTCATAGTGACGGTACCACCGGTGCGCTTCTGCTGGCGGACCGACCAGTACTGGTTGAAGGTCTTGGTGCCGTCGATGGACGGCTGGTTGTAGCGGGTAGTCTTGTAGATATCGTAGGTGGAGCCGTCGGTGGTGACGGATCCGAGACGTTGGGCGCCTGACGAAGGGTTGTAAGTGCCAAAGTTCTCGACGACGTAGTACTCGACAAGCGGGTTGCGGGTCCAGCCGTAGACGGACAGGTAGCCGTTGCCGGAGGGGTTGAATTGACCCGAGTAGGTGATGGTGCGAGCCGAACCGGGGTTCCAGCCCTTGCCGGCGACGAAGTTGCCGGCATTTTGCCAGTTCACAGAGTAAGAGCCGCCGTTGCCGTTGTTGTAGTTGACATTGCCGCCGTTGTCGGTCCAGAAGGAGTAGTAGAAGCCGTTGTTGAAGCCAGTGCCGCTGGGGGTGCCGGCGCGCACGTTGAGCTCGGAGAACTCGGTGGCGTTGAAGGGAACGGCGAGGGCACCGGCGGCGCCGAGGAGGAGGGACTTGAGGGAAACCATTGTGTCTGATCTATCTGAAACTCGGTGGAAGGGGATGGCTGATGGCTGGTGATGGCTGGTGATGGTGAGAGGATAAACAGAAGTCGAAACACGACGATCGTGAAGGTCTTATATATCCGTCTTTCGAACTCCTTGTCGTCGCTTTTGATTGACAGGACCAGTTTAGGCAGTCCAACCGTGTCTCCGGGTTACATTGGCGTCGTCCCTGTCACCTTGGAGGTTGCCATTCTTCTGAAGCCAAGGACCGAGTCCATGGAGATGGTCTCAGAGAGGGTTGTATCCATCACGACAAGTTCATGCCTACCGGTAGTCCGATCCCCGTTAGGTGGCTCCGTAAATGGGATGTGCAAGTCACTAACAGGAATGGGTGCAATTTTCACCAAATCTGTTACTTGCCCCATTTTCGGAGCCACCTACCCGTACCCAATATTGGGATAACGCTACTCTACCCCGGCTTTTCGTGGCGGAAGGGGAGGCTCCGTAGGTTGCATTCAGGCTGAATGAAGGGATCGATGGGACCCCACAATGCGGCTCGGTCACGGACGTCGACGGTTTCTATCGAGTACCGAGCTTCCATTTTCGTAAGTCGGTGTTTGAGAATCCTTGCAGTGGTCGTCGAAGACGTTCCACCATTCAAGCCTATCGGATCTTGGAATAGGGGCAAGGTTTCGTTCACCACAACTATTGGCACGCTTAAACGTTTAGTCCCTGCTACCTTCGGGGGAAGTTCACTTCATGGACGCACCTGGCTTTCGCTGGTTTTGTTCTTCAACAAGTTGGCTTTATTGTTCGATGCTACATTTCCAACTACCGGGAAAGGGTCAAGCTTCTTGGCTGCACAACCTCATACGGGCATCAGTGAGATCCGCACCAGTCGGAGATGGCGTCTCTCATCCTTGGAAATCTCGGTTGGTAGCAAAGTTCGTAGAACATTATGCATTGAGTCGGTGAGGGCGACCATGGCATCCCGTATTCCATACTCTGGACTTGTTTTGTGGAAAGGTGGTTGAAGTGTCCAAGTTTTGACAGGATGCAAGGGAAACGTCGGCAGTGGGCCGTTCGGCATCCCCCGGCCGCCACTGTAACCCCAACTCTTCAGGGGAACAAGACGGACCGACTTGCCCCTGCGCCAGCTGGAGACGCTGAGGCAGTCATGGCGCTCGTGCCTGCCTTCCAAATGCATCAGCAAAAAGACGACAGGAACTACTATGGTGTGATGGGTAAGTTAAACCGGTGGAGCAGGTCGTTGATACACAGTGCCCACGCTCGCCACGAAGCTTTAGCTGTGGTGGTCCGTGCAGGGTACCTGACAAGGGGTTTTACTTTGGCTCGCAACCGCAGTAAGAGGTTGATGACTTTTGGAAGGAGCAACTGGTCGATAGAATCGGAATCGAGTAGACCTCTACTCGGGAGCCTTTCATCGACCTGTCGGAGCCATTCCTTCCAGGTTTGAACTTTCTCTGCTTCTCCACAAACTTCATCATTCGATCAACATTCGCCCAGAGGCACCTTTCGGCGGCAGCGCATGACGGTCCAGCAATCCACAACCATCAACAACCAAAGAGAACGAATAACGAACATGATTCCCAGCGCAAGAAAGTTCATCTAGCCCTCCTGAAGAGTCCCGGGAGACTTTTCCGTAGCTCTTTGTCGGCGATTGGTTTGTTTCATACCTTTTCTTTGCGAGTGTCCAACAGCCAAAACACCTCACTTCCGCTTTGCTCATCACACGATCGCAAGATGCAATCAAGAACAGAGTTCGCACCATTCCGTCATAAGCGAATGTTGCGCATTGAACAATCACATACGACCATACCCACTGGAAAACTCGGGATCCCGTCCGCTCTCCCATAGATAAGCCAGTGAGGGCCAGACTAGTAGTTGGGTCGGTGACGACCAGCGAATCCCTGGTGTTGTATGTTTTTGACTTTTTGTTCTCTTTTTTCGGTATACATCACATGAACGTGCGAGGTTCTTTTTTTCCTTCTCTTCCATTCTTGGCAGTAGTCTCGTCAACTTGCTCAATTCCGAGTCAGTTCTCTCTGTCCACTGTCTCGACCATCTATCCGCACCTCCAAAAGGACATCTCAGGCAACCTGTCCCTCCTCATCTCGGAACTCTCGACTTTCATCACCACTCCGGATTCTCCATCCGCGCCTGCGATTTCCTTACACTAATGGCCTCGTCTTCCAGCCATCCCTACACAGCTTGGTCTCTTTGCTCTCCCGCTTGAGGAACCATCATTCCCCCTCCCACTCCGTCTCCTCCTCTTCCTCTTCCCATAACCGATCCCGTTTGGACTTGCCCTGACCCGCCCTCGGCATAAACTTTGTCATCTTGACTCTCACCGCTTGATCCCTCATCACCTCTTCCGAATCTTGTTGCCAGTATACAAGGGGGCCATATCCCAATGAAAAGCCATCAATCAAGACAGGCCTAAAAAACACCCTTTCATTTCTCGAGGAGTTATCCCCTCCACCGCCATTCCAGTTCCCGCTCTCTTGCTCCTTCCCCTTCCCCTTCCCCTTCCCMCCCCCGCGCTCTTCTTTTCCACCCCGTTCCCCTTGCCCACCAACCTCCGGAGCCGACTTCTCCGGCTGCTTCCAGTTCTCCCGCCTTAACCGTATCCGACGCCGAACTTGACTCCTTCCCTGACACTCCCGACACCTTTTTCTGCCCCGAGCCCACAGGCCTACCCATACCATCCACAGGGAGCCCCAAACACCTGACCCTCAAGTTCATCCTGTTCTCAGCGTCCCACAAGACAATGCTCCCGGGCACCAACGGGCTGTAAAGACTCAGAGCCTGGTCGGTGAATGAGACATTGTTGGGGAGGGACCTGAAGTAGGAGCGCATGGCGGAGATGGCAGAGTCGAAGTCAAAGATTTGGAGGGTTTCTGGTTGTCGGGAACATTGGGGTGGGTCGGTGATAATGGGCGGAGCAGAAGCAGAAGCAAGAGTCTGAGCTGGGGAAGGTGGGCTAGGAGAGGAAGAGGGAAAAGAGAATGTGGCTCGCGAGGGTGATACAGATGCAGGGGGGGACATAGCCGGGGATTAACTCGGTTATCAGGGGTATGAATTCCGACTGCTGAACCCCTTGTTGATGGTGGTGAGGTGGTTGAGGTAGTGCTGGAGGGGTATGAGAATGGAACTGCCCGTGGTTATTGGAAACATGGGAATGGGAAGTAGAAGGTCCACCTTGACTGATCTTGCTGAGAATAAGGAGAAACGTAAACAGAAGATTGGGGGTAACTACGTTTTGGGTGTGCTGGACTGGTACTAGACCTGTTCATATCTATGGCCGAGTGCCCTCAATCCTGAAAACTGCCACCAACATAAGCATAAGAAGGCGCCCTAGGATCCAGTCCTCGTCGGGAACTATGCGACGATGCAGCCGACGTAGAGCTGACTATCGAACTCGGCGAACTCGCCGTCGACACTCTTTTGATCCCTTCCTCTTTCCCCTTCCCTTTCCTCTTCCCTTTCCCCTCCTCTTTCCCACCACGGCATCTCCTCCCCTCGTCACCCCCAGCACCCCCTCGTCACCCCCAGCACCCCCTCCTTGCTTAGCATCACCTTCTCTACCCCTATCACCCTCACCACCATCACCACCACTACCTCCTCCTCCATTACCCACATCCATCGCCCCCCCTTCACCGCCCCCAGAAGCGCCTCTCACATTCCTCAACCCAGCCCCGCCAGCCCCCGAGGGCACCCCCCAAAAAACCCTCCCACTCCCCATCCCCTCCATACTACCTTACCCATCAAACACTCCGGCACAGGCTTACAAACCACCGGTCCGAGCCTCGTATCGATAGAAGGCCTTTCGAAGTCTGCGGATCTGAATCGGATTCCTTGTTGTCGGCGTCGTCATCGCGGGGAGGCCTTGAAAGCTGGGGAGTACATTGGTTTAGGTTGCGTTGGAGGAAGGAGGATGAGGGGTTGGAGGGTAAGGGGTTGGAGGGTAAGGGCGGAAGGCTAAAAAAGAATTGGGGGATGAAGGGCGGAAGCCTAAAAGAAGAGTTGGAATGTAAAGGGTAGGCCTAGGAAGGTAAGGTATAGGCGGCGGAGGATAAAGAGGGTTCAAATTGTGTTATTGCCGGACGGGGTGGATGTGTTGGTCTCCGAGGGGTTCGGGAGGTTTCAGGGATTGATAAGGCTGCTGTTTTGAAAGAGTGAGTCTATGAATTGTGGGGCTTTTGTCGTTGGCGTTGTTGTGTAGGGGTGAGGAAAGTGAGAATGAGTTTGGGGAATATGGGGTGTAATATTTTTGGTTGGGTATTGTGAATAGTACTCTGAAGGAATACCGTGGATTGGACCTTGCCCAGCCCCCTGGTGTTGGTGTTGGGAAATATGGTAGGGACTTTCACTTAGCCTACCGGTCCTTGGATACAGAGCGGCTCATCATGAGACTTCGGGTATCTGGTGAAACCTTGAGGTTGTGGATATCCTGGAGGGATACGGCTTGGAATTTGATATTGGGGTCCTCCTTGGTGTGAGGTTGTGTAGGAGGGATGAGACGAGGTGTGACTTTTTGCGCTTTGTGCATATTGTAAAAGGATACGACTTGGACCTCCTTGCCCGTAATGTTGGTGTTGGGATACTTGGAAACCGATATCGTCAAGGCTTCCGGCCCGTCGATGCGGACGGGGCTCGGAGTTGGGACATCTGGAGAAATATTGTTGTTGAAGCGGTGCTGTCGTTGGAGTGGCCTAGTTTCGGCGTTGATTCATGGCTCTTGGGCCGGTGGGTATGGTGTTGCTTGCACTCGTAGTATTGGGGTTGTCATGGGGAGGAGGAGGATGGCCTGTGTTGACGACCTCTTCTAACCGGCGATTCCGAACGATCCTCGCCTCCTGGATGTCGACATGTGTCGGGTATGAGCGTCCCCTCGTGCCGAGATGGATTACTGAGGGTTGATGTTCAGAGACCTGCTGTATAGGGGCTTTAGGATGTTAGTTCCGCAAATAGTGCGTTTCAAGGCGGCGATCATGGACACACCGTTACCTCCATGGTTTTGGCGGTTGATCCATATTGCCCCCCAGGACACGATTCGGGTATCCTATTCAGGTCAGTGAACTAGCAGCAATGATATAATATTCCTATGGTGTTCAGACAACCAAGCAGTTTCTGCCAACAAGCAGTAAAGCTTTTGGATGTTTCCTGTCTATTCTATAGCACATACATTGCAGACCAATCCGTCCAGGTAATCCAATATACGGCATTTGTCTTTCCATAGTGGACCTCAAATCAACTCACCTGTCTTGACAACAAAGTTCATGGCCGTGATACTCACCAGAACATTTCGGACTCCGGAGTTTGCGCGGTATGCAGCATTCGGATCAGGGGCAATGCGAGCTTTTAGCTTCCTGTAGAATCGCCATCGTCTTGTCCATCTCAACGCTGTTTGGACAGCGTCGTCGTGCTCGCGTGCCGTGTCGTTATCCGAACCCCGGACTGGTCCGTGCACCCGTGAGCCTCCGCGGAGAATTAGACGTCTTAGCGGACTCGGTAGCCGTGAACCCTTGTCAGCGATGCCTACGCAGCGACACGCAGCGAGTGATCGACACCAATGCCGCATCACACTGTTGCAGCAAGCAATGTCTAGCATTGATGTTTTAGTCGGGTAACCTTGAGCCCCTTTTCCGGGCGCCATGTTCGTTGCTTAATAATTCTCAGATCTGTTGCCTTGGATGCCCTGACGCCGAGGCGCGATGGAGAATGAGAGTACTTGCGGTGAGAAGGCCGGAGCTTTGAATGGTCGACCGAGATGGGTTCGAGATAAGTCCGGCATCCAAATTTCTGATGAGGCAACGTAAATCTGACATAACAGTACCCTGATTGTAGCGTGGAAGCCACGCGGGAAACGACGGGAGCTGCCTTTTCCATGTGAATAAGCAAAACCTGCTTCTGATGGTTGCCGGAGCTCGTGTCTTGCAGATGGAAAACAGGTACCTAATAGTGGTCGCCGTGTGCCTGGCCGGGGGCATAGGCGGTGGTCGATGTTGTTGGTAAGCTGGAGGGTGACGGTTCATAGGCGTTTGGTGGATGTGACGGCGGGCGGGAAGATGCCGGCCGGCGCCTTCCGCTGCTGTATCCGTACAGTGGCGATGATGGGAACAAAACGTCGGAATAGTTGCGCGCAGTGAGGACGCCCTCGCATACCCCGCTTTGGACTGTGGCTGAGTGTCCCGGTAGGCAGAAGAGATGAATGATGAATGGAGCATTCGTCCACGGCACTTTTCACACCCGGACGGTTCTCCATTTCATTCGCAACCCATTGAATCGACATCTTCACCACTCTTTTGCCACCGCGACACTGCAGCCCAACTGTGCATAGCTGGGCAAATCCATCAACATCACATACCATCAAAAGCCTCACCGTCGGCGTCACCGTCGCATCGCGGTTCTTTGTTTACGTATTGCGGCATATTGTATCTATCAGTTACACATATATTCAAGTTTTCATGTTACACAACAGGAGCGGCCCGCGACGTTGTCGACGTCGACGGATGAAGCTACACCACACGATGCTGATCCTGAAGATTAGCTAAGCATACCCGTCATCTGGTCGATCGATATCGATTACCAGAAGCATGTCGAGTCCATGTCAGCCATGACCCCCCAACAAGAGCCAACATAACGCTTACCAAGTGGAAGGGACGGGGAGTCGGATGACCTGCCGCCAAGTCCTGCCCTGAGCTACTAAAGAGCTGCTAGAATTGCTAGTGTATAGAGCTCTCTCAAGACAAAAAGGGTCCAAAAGATCTTCCGGAGCCATCGATAGGCTCTCGTTCATCTCGTTGCCTCGAGTGTTTGGCCGCAGAGGTGTAGAGACCTTTTCTGGCCGGTCCAATACCCACCCCCTGTCTAGCCCAAACAAGTAGCATCTCGGCCTATATGGAAACCAGACCCCCCTTTTGATCCGTCGTCCTAAACGACCCGAGAACCCAGTCCTGGACTTCTGGGTCGCCAGTCTCCTCATTCGCAAGGTTTTCCTGGTCTCGGGTATGCGCCTTGATTTTCCCCTTCTCAGGGACCTTGACCTGGAACCCAAAGGACTCGACAACTGGACCCAACCTGGTCAGAAAAGGCTAAAGACCGGCCAAACTCCACACCCCGCACTTTGCCAACAAAGCTACCAACCAGCTACCAAAAGAACCTCTTGGCTGCTATTCTGTCCGGCCTAGGCGTGCCACCGCCAGAATCGTCCAGGCAACCGTTGGCTTGTGGACAGATTTGGGCTTCACTACTCGACGACATCAACATCGAAGAGGGCATGACAAGGAACACAGCTCAGCCAGATGACTCGACGGCAACGACGAGTGCCACCATCAACCTGAAGAATCAAGCGCCAAAATGAGTGAGGTCGTGGCTGTCCATCGCTGCCCCGTCTGCTTCAAGACGTACAAGCGTCGGGAGCATTTGCAAAGACACCGCGCTTCACATACCTCGGAACGCCCACACCGCTGCATCCTGTGCAGCGCCTCCTTTCAACGGACAGACGTCTTGAAGCGCCATATCCAGACATGCGACGGCCTGCCTCACGGCTCGTCTGGCCGCCGAAGGGCGTGTGATAGATGCGTCCGCCAGAAAAAAGCTTGCAACTCGGCCCAGCCCTGCCAAAATTGCGCAAAACGCGCAGTCCAGTGCCTGTACTCGAGCGTTAGTTCATCGACGGGCCAAGACGGAGAAACAGGTAGCACCAGTGCTGCCACCTCTGTCGAGAACTTTTCCAACCTGCTCAATACTCAGCAGCAGCAGCAGCAGCAGCAGCAGCAGCAGCAGCAGACTCAGCAGTATCAGCATCAACAGCCCCTTCATCAACAGCCTCGGCAGTTCCACCAGCAGCAGCAGCAGCAGCAACAACATCAGCAACAGCAACAACAGCAACAACATCAGCAGCGGCCGCAACTCCAGCAGCTCCGACCGCAACAACAACAACACCAACAACAAACGTACCAGCAGCATCCACACCAGCCGCAACATGATCAGCAGCAGCGCCAGCAGCACAACATCCTCCCGCTGACTCAGATCCCTCAAATTGCTTCGGTTCCGGTTCCCCAGATACCCCATATTCCCCAGGTCCAGGTTCCCCAGATTCTCCAGCAGTCCCACCGGTCCCATCAGCCTCATCCAGCTCACCAGCCTCACCATGCGCCCTTCAACCACCCCGGTGTGGTCCACTTTGACGACCTCGACAACCTCCTCCATGACCCTGCTGGCCAGTTCCCGATGCTTGAGCACAGTAACATTCATATCCCCGACTGGCTTGAGATCGAGTTGCCCATGGGCACCCATGCAATGCATACCCCGGAAGACAACACCACCACCTCCAGGTCGACTCCTTCTTCAGAGACCCATCGTGGTTACTCTTTTCACTTCCTATATGATTTCACTAGCAGGACTGGTCTCGTCAACTCGTTTGAATGTGGCACTTACGCGCAAAGGAGAGCGGTCGTGGATGCCTTCTATGCATCATACGCCGAGCAGCAAAAACACCACCAACAGCTACAGCAGATGCAGCAGCATCAGCAACACCTTCAACAACAACAGCAACAGATTCAAGGGCAGCTTGAATTCCACCCCATGGTTCCGCAACTGCAGAACCCCATGGGCCAGCCCCCCCTTTCACCAGCTTCGTCGTCAGCTGTCTCAACTTCGGCCACGCCGAATGATTACAGCTATATGCCATGGACTCTTTGGCCCTCTTGGCTCAGTAATCCAATTATTATCAAGCTGCAAGAGATTGTGGTTTTGATAATGAATGGGGTCAGACATAAGCCGTCTAACAGTACTTTGGGTACTCTGACTTGGACTCCCGAGAAAGAGCAGGAGTGTCTTCAGTTCTTCTCGCCGCAGAGATTTGCTAAGTTCATTGAGCTGTACTGGTCATGTTGGCATCCGAATGTGAACTTTATGCATCGCCCTTCCTTCGACCCTACCAGCGCAAAGCCGATTCTGCTGGCCGCCATGGCTTTAATAGGCAAGTAACTTGCGTTCTGCCATCGCGTCGTGGGGTCGCCAAACTAACATTCATTAGGTGCCTCCGTCTCTCCGGATGAGCAAGATACCAAGGACGCAAAAGTGTGGTTCAACTGTGTTGAGGAGATGGTCTTTACCGATTACGACTTTTGCAGTGACACTGAGCCTGGTTCTCCGGCCGACGATGATGCCAATCCTGCTTCGGCTTTGCATTGCAAACCAAAGCTCCAAGCTTTGCAAGCTTCGTACATCGTCTGTCTTTACCAGAATTGGGAAGGTTCAGACACTAGTAAGAGGAGGATTCGTCGCCATCGCTTCAGCACTGTGGTATCTGTGAGTAACCTTGTGCATTACGTTTTTCTTTTTTTTTTCCTCTTTTTTTTTCTTTTTTATTTTTATTTTTATTTTTTATTTTTTTTTTATTTTTTTATTTTTTTTTTTTGGTATGGGGAGACACTAACCTTGTATATCATCACCAGGTGGCGAGGGATATCGGCATTCCTATGGCGAGGCATCTCCAATATGGTCGGCAGCTCAAGCATGAGTTTGACTGGCACGAGTACGTGGTGAGGGAAGAACTCATACGGTAAGCGTACCCGGCCCCTGGGATAAATGAAGAACCGGGGTAACTGACGAGTGGGTTTTGTAGCACCTTCTCATGGGTATTCCTTCTCGACACAGCCTTTGTCATCTTCAACAATCTCCCTCACCGCATGGTGATCAAAGAGATGAGGATGCACATGGCTAGTCCGGAAGCGGTCTTCCAAGCTCCGACGGCAGAGAAGTGTCTCGAGGAGATTTACCGGTGGATGCCTTCGTCGAGTCCTTTTTGGAAAACTCTGCTCCGCGATGTGCTCGAAAACGTTATCGGTACCACCCTTGACGCAGATATGTTGCGGAAATTGGCTCAGCTTGGGCCACTCAATTTGTTTGTTATTGTTTCCGGTGAGTTTCATTTGCCCTTTTTATCTCGTCCTTTTTCCACTATCGTATGACCGATCCTGACCGTGTGTTCCGCTCAGTTTTCCATTATATGATATTCCAGCACCAGAATTTGTTCGGGGTAGAAGGCCAACTTGGACCGATCCGCAACGGCCTGGATAACTGGATAACGATTTGGGAGTTATGGTTCGAAAATTGGTCGTCCACGCCGCCCCACTGCATGGCAGACAGCGACAATCTCACACCCGAAAACATGTGGAGGAGGATCGGTTTCATCCGGTGTTCGGCCGAGTACTGGCTTCTTGGCAGTCTCCTCACGGACCGTATCGCTCGCAAGACATCGGGAGGCGTTAGAGAGAACCAAGGCAAGGGGTCGTCTCCGGAGTGTTACCCCGATGAGATGGCGGCAAGCGGCAAATCGGCCGAACCAATTCTTGTCAAGTACGACCAAACCAGCATGCGGCAGGTCAACGAGTTGATCAGCGACTTTAAGAAGATTCAGATTGACGAAAATGAATGAGAGAAGAATGACGAGTTGGGTATTTGGGAGGCAAAGAAGGATAACGACAGAGGGATGAGGAAATTGGGTATTAGGACGGTGCAAGCAATTTTTGGGTTTGAACAGTCTTGCAGGGCAAAGGGATACAGCGTTATCCGACACTTTAAGGAATCATGAGTTAGTATCCACCGGCAGAGCTACAGTAGCCAGCGTGCCACCCAAAGATCTGACAATTACCTGATCGATATTGTGGCCCGACCGTCTTGGGCTCAGGAAACTGATGTCAGTGCCCAGTACTACGGTGACTGTGGGTAGGTTGGAAGGCGAGATGGTGAGCGTGGGCGTCCTTTCATGGTGTCTTAACATCTGCGGATTCCCACCCACCCACACCCGAGTCCGCAAAGTCCGCATCCGAGATCACTTGAAGCTATTCCGCCAGCCCCACCACACCATCCACATTGTGCTGCGGATCCGTTACACGTGGTTGGATCCCACCTCCATGTCCGCCAACCTGCTCGGAGCGGGTCATCCCATATCGCCGACACTACTTCATCCTCCCCATCCTTCCCCAAATCCCACTAGTACTCCGATGGTCGCTTTGGGGACTTGGAGAGCTTGTTGGTCGGTGATAGAGCATCAATGACGAAGGCAGTGTGAGGAGCAAATCCCAAAAGAAGTCAGAGAGATTGACGAGATGTGCATCCATCATCTGGACACGAGTGACGACTGACTCGAAGACGTATTAATTCCCCCGAATCTTCCGCCAGAATGTGAAAACTTTTGCCCCAAGGAATTTCCCTCAACCCAAACAACCACCGAGTCTTGTTGCCAGTTATTGCTTGGAAGAACAAGAAATGGCCGTCATCACAACATACCTGCCCATTGTGGTGGGCATTGCCCTCCTCATCCGTCTGCTTATGGTCGGACGGAGACCAAAGAACTATCCTCCTGGTCCCCCGACCATTCCCATCCTTGGTAACCTTCACTTGGTATGTGAATCCCTCTCAGTTAAAGAGGGTTGGATGATGGCTAACACCAACACTTGATAGATGCCAACGAAAGATGTTCACCTTCAGTTCGAAAAGTGGGCTCGTGAATATGGCCCCGTCTACAGTCTCATTCTCGGAACCAAGGTCATGGTCGTTCTCTCCAGTGACAGCGCCGTCAAGGACCTCCTCGACAAGAAGAGCAACATGTACTCGCACAGGCAGGAGATGTACATCGGTCAGACCCTCTGCTCCGGTGACATGCGCATTCTGATGATGCCCTACACCCCCAAGTGGCGTACCTGCCGCAAGCTCGCCCACGCTCTCCTCAATGTCTCTTCAGCCAAGTCCTACGTCCCCTACCAGATGCTCGAGAACAAGCAGATGCTGTACGAGATGATCACCAAACCCGACGAGTTCCTCTACAACATCCGCCGCTACTCCAACGCTCTGACCACCACCATGGTCTACGGCTGGCGCACTCCCACTTACAACGACGAGAAGATGCAGCAGCTCTTCGACGGCTTCTCCGAGTTCGCCGAGATCAACCAGACCGGCATGGCCGCGCTCATCGACTTCTTCCCCATCTTGCGCTACCTTCCGGACTTTTTCCTCCCCGCCCGCAAGAAGGCCAAGGAGCTGCACAAGAAGGAACTCGGTCTCTACAAGGGCCACTGGCTCAAGGCCAAGGAGGACACGCTCAAGGGCACCATCACGCACTGCTTCTGCGAGGACGTGGTGCCCGTGCAAAAGAAGGAAGGATTCACCGACGACGAAGCGGCCTACATCGCCGGCACCCTTCTCGAAGCCGGCTCCGACACCACCTCGTCCACTCTCTACGGTTTCGTCCAAGCCATGGTCCTGTACCCCGAAGTCCAGCGCAAAGCCCAAGAAGAGCTCGACCGCGTCGTCGGCTCCGACCGCCTCCCCACCATGGACGACGAGCCCAACCTGCAGTACATCCGCGCCATCGTCAAGGAGTCCCTCCGCTGGATGCCAACCACCATCATGGGCGCCGTCCCGCACGCCGTCACCCAGGACGACTACTATAACGGCTACCTGATCCCCGCCAACGCCGGCGTCGTCAACAACGCCTGGGCCATCAACCACGACCCCGTCCGCGCCCCTGAGCCCCGCAAGTTCAAGCCCGAGCGGTACATGGACGACAAGCTCTCGCTCGCCGACTCGGCCGCCAACCCGGACCCTTCCAAGCGCGACCAGTTCACCTTTGGTGCTGGCCGTCGTCTTTGCCCTGGTATTCACATTGCCGAGCGCTCGCTTTTCCTTGGTGTTTCGCGCATGCTCTGGGGCTTCAACATTGCGCCCAAGATCGGTGAGGACGGAAAGGAGATCATTCCCGACCAGGAGAAGCTTACCCAGGGTTTCGTGTGCATGCCCGAGGAATACCCCGCGACGATCAGCCCGAGAGATGAGAAGAGGAAGAAGATGATGGAGGAGGAGTGGTTCGCTGCTGAGAGGGAGTGTCTCGATCCGGAGACGAAGCAGTGGAAGCAGGGCATGAATTGGGTGCCTAAGTTGACTACTTCTACTAAGGAGTAAAAGTTAAAGGGAATTGAGGAAGGGTTGAGAAGAATTGTTTTTCTATTCTTTTGTGCATATTTGCTTGGTATGGCAATTTTTTTTTTTTTTTTTTGCTTTACTTGTTTGAGCGAGAGGAAGGGGATGTTACTATGATGATGTGTAATCGATACCCACGACACATACTGTTTCGGCAAGCAAGTAAGCAAGCCAGTGGGAATGGTAGTTTTAGTGTACGAGTAGGATAATGGATACCAAAGACTTTTTGAATATCATCTTTCTACAGTTTTCCTGGTGCAGTGGCATGGCTTCGTCTTTGTCTTCGTATACTGATATTGTAGTCATCGCGTCAACCTCAATACCAGGAGGATGTGCGGTTTTGCACACACACCAGAGGAACAGCATATTCACGTTCGTATCCCATGCTGTCCGTAAACACATCCCCGCTTCATTCGACCCTGCAGCACTCCAACATCATGCATTCAGTCGATATCACCTTTCTCGTTTCTACACGGTAGCACCTGCATACAATCACATCACCAAATGTAACACTACAAAGGCCTACGCTACACAATATCATGAACAACATCCATCACCACTGCACCGAAACGGAAAAGTTCTCCAAGGGTTGAAGTCAGTCAAGACTTTTCCCCCAAGATCCCCACTTCGGCAAGTTGGATAGGTCTCGGTAGCTAGAGTAGCTCATCCCACGAATGACCACGGATGACTTGTATTACATAACCGGGTACCGACACTGCGGATCTGGGGCGGCTCTGTTCTGGAGTTGGGCAGGGAGGAGTCGAGCGGGCACATCTGGGGGACTCCGTTACGGGATGAAGCCTGGACCTGGGTTTGGGGAGCTTGTTTAGAGATGGAGCACGTACGGCAGGGGATTGCTTACCGTGATCGGCGGGCGTAGTGGGAAGGGCTGGTGGTGGTGGAATGCGAAGACAAGGCTAACAGGCCCCCAAACTCCAACTCCAAAAATGGACAAGGTACGTACCAAGTATATCCCACCAGTACTCCGATTTTATGTACCACCTTCAGACCCTCTTTCCTCCAATCTTATCGCTGACATTTGACACCTGAAGACGCACAAGTTCACACAAACAGCAAAACCTACCGCGGAAAAGCCAAGCGAGAAAGAGCCCGCATGGTTTTATGTCTCCGGCTTTCGCAATTGGGCTTGCTGGTGTCAACTGCCGTTCCCCACAGTTGAAGCTATCACAAGCTGTGTCCGCTGTACAGTATCAAGCAGGTCCGGTCTGGGCCCCATTCCCAAAGATGGATCCAGACGGCGGCGATCTTTTTATATTCTTGGTGTTTCTGGCTTTTTAGTTATGAAAACGCTTACCGGTCAGTTTCACCGAGGATTAATCCGCCGAGGGAAGGAATGCTGGATACTACCTTCGTCACCCAACCCGGAGTGCCAAAAACGGACCGATACTACGATTGCATCCCGAAGCTCGGTCGGTGCCAGGTGGATGGACGACGGACGTGGCCCGCCGCCGGCCGGGGCGATGCAACGCAACAACGAAGCTATCACGGTCAGAAGTTTATCTGAAGCTGTGATGTTGACAACTTGACGGCCGGCGAGCTTTCTGCTTTGTGCAAATACTCAGTGGAGCTCATCCCCATCGGGCACTGACATGCGCAGTGATGGAGACAACAGTTTCTCGGCTCTGGAGAGGGATTGCCCAGCTGCATGATTGTCGCCGTTGCATCCTGCCAGGGACGGGGACGGCGAACGGCGGACGGCGGGGGTCTGGCCCCCTTGACCCGCACAATATGATGTGGAGACAACCGGCTCCGGGCTGTGGTCGGTGGAACCTCCGTGTTCTTGGATTTGGGGGATCCGGATCCTCTTCTCCTCCTCCTCCAAAACTCCTCCAATGATTCCAAGGATACCCCTTAAAGGACCGGTCGTGGTGGATTGGGAAACCCACTGACACAAAATGCGTGTTGAACGCGGCTAAAAAGATGCAAGAGAGCCACATCCCACCACCACTCCGATACCTCAAATCCGGGGATGTTCTCCAAAAACCAGTGCCCCAGACGGCCCGACGCGGAATGCGGATGCAGAGAGGGGGGAAACTGGCATGCACAACTAGGAACAGGGAACCGGGAAACGGTCTTTTTCGGTTGCCCTTTTCCTTTCTGGTCACTTCTCTAATCTAGCGGCAGTACCTCTATTACCAAACTGTCGGGAACGGGGGTGGGAGACACTGGAGAATATGGGGATCCCGTCCGGATCTTGCATTTCTCCCCGCCGGCTTATTTTGAGACTGTTATATTTGCCAGAGAACGTCATGGGAAAAGGCCCAAAAACCATTGGATATCGTGATTAAACTTTCTGAACGACTGGCTCGATAATGACCACGTTCCCCGCGACCCTTATTATCCGGCCCTTTTCTGTCTCATGGCATGTAAACAATGGGAAGTGTCGTGGTTTTATCTTTTGTTTAGACCGCAGTTGGTAGAATTTACTCTGTTCATGATTGTTTACCTGTTGTTGTCCCTTTTGAGATACCTTACCCATCTTTCTACTGTGATAAACCTTTGTCGAGATAACCTCGTCCTTTTCTTTCTCCGCAACAACACACTCACGAGCAGATACCGTCAAACACCAACAGCAAAGATGGCAGCACCCCGCATAACCACCGCCCTTGTCATCCCCGAACTCAACGGCCAGTTCGAGCTTCAAGAAGTCCAGCTCAACGACATCCAACCAGAAGAAGTCCTCGTCGAGATTGAGGCTTCCGGAATCTGCCACACCGATCTCTCGTGCGCCATCGGCTTGCTGCCATGCAGACCCGGCGCGGTTTTGGGCCATGAAGGTTGGCAATTCTCTACGTCGTTGTCATCTTGAAGACACCCTGTTACCCCAACTGTTGAACACCCCGGGTTTTATTCCCGTGAGACCTTGACCATGGCATGACGGTGGCCCTATGGTTAAACACCCTCAAAAACCTCAACACCACAAAACCATCACCACCCTCACCGTCCGTCCCCAAAATGTCTCACCACGCTAACAACCCACCCCCTACGTCACAGGCGCCGGCAAAGTCCTCTCCGTCGGCACCTCCATCACTCACCTCTCCCCCGGCGACTCCGTCCTCCTCTCCTTCTCCCACTGCGAATCCTGTGGCCCCTGCTTATCCGGCCACCCCGCCTACTGCCACTCCTTCAACGTGCGCAACTTTTCCGGCTGCCGTCCCTTGCCCGTCCGCCCCGACGGCTCCGTCGACTCCTCTTCCCTTCTTCCCACCAAAAACGGCGTCGTCGTCGACCCAACCGCGGACCCCAGTTTCGCCACTTTCCTCACTACAGGTAAGGATGGCGGTGGCAAGCCGAAGCCGATTTTCTCGCAATTTTTCGGTCAATCATCCTTTGCGCGGCACACGCTTGTACACAAGAGTAGCTGCGTGAAGGTCCCTCAGGGAACAAACCTAGCGTTGTTTGCGCCAATGGGGTGCGGCATGCAAACCGGCGCTGGCGCCGTTCTCAACTCGCTCGGCGTCAAGCCCGGGTCAAGCATCGCCGTTTTTGGTGTGGGTAGCGTGGGCATGGCGGCTGTAATGGCTGCTGCGTATATTGCCAAAGCCAAGACTATTATTACTGTTGATTTGCAACCTTCCAGACTCGAACTGGCCAAGAAGCTGGGGGCTACGCATGGGGTTTTGGCAGGGACTGTGGCAGCAGACGATCTGAAGGGGGAGATAAGAAAGATTTGTCCGCCTGTGGGCGTGGATTACGCGCTTGATTGCACGGGTTCGGTGGCGGTTATCAGGACCATGATTGATGTGCTGGGAACGAGAGGGAGGGCGGCGACGGTGGGTGCCCCCGGGTTTGGGAAGGAGGTGGAGGTGGATGTTATGGAACATTTGACGTATGGGAAGGAGTATGTGGGGAGTAGTGAGGGGGATAGTTGTCCTAAGGATGTAAGTTCTTGCTTTTGATTTTGGCTTTTGGGGTGGTGGTGGTGGTGGTGGTGGTGATGGGTGAGGCCTGGATGTTTTGTGGTAGGAGAGAGGGGTGGTGAGGGGGGATGTGATGAAATTTTGCTGACATTGATGGTGTTCACAGTTCATCCCCTTCCTCATCGAGCAGCACGCCAAGGGCAACTTCCCCATGGATCAGTTTGTCACTTTCTACCATTTCAAGGACTACAAGCAGGCTTTGGAGGATTCGCACAAGGGCAAGGCCATCAAGGCTGTTCTGAAATGGTCATAGGGAGGGTGCTACGGAAAGCGGCAGTCGGAGATGGGGCTTGGGTATCCAAAGTAGCAACTTTTCACCACTCACTGCCTTCATCTATCGAGCAAAGCGAGGTCCCTCCCCGGATGGGGCCGCCGGAGGCATGTAATGCCCGGTAGGTTGAAAGGTGTTAGTTGAAGCTTTGCTTGCACGCTTCAAGTTATAAACGACAGGAGCTTCTTCCACTTGAGCTTCCTTGAATTTCCGTGGCCTCCCAAAAAAGGTTTACTGTCCGGCTGTCAACCAGATGATGGGATGGTCGACTTGCTCCTCGAGCTTCTTCGCGAGCTGAGAGGCCGTGCGCATACATCCATCCGTGATCAAACCTCAAAAGCTCCCGGTCTCACTACAGTCCGCGTTATCTACGACAAAAGCTTCCGGTCCGGTAGATTCTCCCGGTTATAAATCCAATTGCAACCCATTTTACAGCCATACAGACAGCCAAAACTTGCTGAATGGGTGGGAAATTGAAAGGTCAGGAGGAGGAAGAAAGAGGGGTTATGGTGCCCTTAGTACATCACCGTGACGTGACTTTGACCTCTCAATCTCCCCTCTCGCCAGTGCGTCCAGTCCCCTTACCCTCCATATCCTCCGAGTTGGTGGTGGTCGGAAGTGTTAAGGCACTGCGGCACAAAAGGGATATTCGTAAATGTCCTTCCCGTTCCCCTTCCCCCTTCATTTGATCACTGCATCCTGCAAACCTGCAGTGACATTGCCCTCCTCAAACCCCTTACAGACCATACAGACTTATAGACGGCACAGTACAAACATCTATTCAAGATGACCATCCTCACAAAAGCTTCATCTTTGGTGGCTACAGCCGGCGGTGCCCTTCGGCATCATGGCATCAAGGCAGCCTGCTACAAGTCCACCAGCACCCACGTCCCCTTCCCCGCCGGCATAATCGACACGCTCCAAATCTCCCGCCACATCTACGAACAAGAAGGTTTCGTTCCCGAGGAAGTAACCGACTCCTACGCCGTCTCGCCCGCCGAAGCCGCCCTGCGCACCACCGCTCCTCACACCTCCGCCGCCAGCGCCGGCGGCGGTCTCAACCATTACCACGGCCTGTTATGGTCGCACTGGCACCCCGGTCCGACGGCGGGAGTTGAGTACCAGACTCGTCAATTCTCCGGTGCTTTGAGAAAAAACTCGGCGGTCTACGACCCGTCCATCTGGGACTGGGGCGACTTCTCGCATATACAACCGGACCACCCCGTCCCTGCGCGCCCCATCATGCCGGGGGACGAGGACTATGATCCGGTGACGATTAACGATATGCCGACGCACAGCGAAGCGAACGTCAAGGCTGACAGGTCGGATATCGATCCGTTACTCGGCCACGGCCCTTTGTGGTCGCACAGACACGCCCATGGTTTGACGGGGTACCAAACCCGGCAGTTTTCGTCTTTGGCTTCCTATGTTATTTTCAAACGCCATGCACCGGTGCAGGACCCGTCGATTTGGGACTGGGGCTTCTTCAGTCACATACAACCGGACCATCCAATCCCGCCGCGGCCTATCTTGCCGGGGGATCCGCACTATGATCCGGTGACTATCAATGACATGCCGTCGGAGAGCGAAGCGATTGTCAAGGCTGAGAGGGCGGGTATTGATCCGTTGCGGATGGTTTTGCACAAGGTCAGCCCGTTGCCGGTGCCCGAAGCGACGGAGAGCGAGATGAATGTGCGAGCGGATAGGAGCCCGATGGCAGAAGATCCGCTGCACTCGGTGTATGGGTATCGTGAGGCTATTTCTATTAGCAACATCAGCGGGGGAGAGATGGAAGAGGGCATGAAGGGTACGCATAAGGAGATTTACATCAGGGAGGAACGGGTGTTTATGGAGGACTTTGGGGAGGAGGATGAGAGTCCCGGGACCAGCTTTGGAGCGGGAGAGGGTACGGAGGGATATGAAGGGCAGATGGGGTATTTTGGGGAGGAAGGACCGGCGTTGAGGAGGAGGTATGGGTTGGAAGAGGTGGTGGGGATGGAAAAGAGTGCTGAGGAGATGGAGTTGGAGGATGCCATGTTGCCGCATTTCACGAGGTTTTATTGAGCCGGTAACAGTGTCTGTTTGATTTTAGATGTGTATAATGGGTTTGATGTGTGCGATTTGAGGTTGTGCTCAGGATGAACCAGGCGGTAAATGAATTCTTGTGTAAACACCTGTAACACTAGCACATAGCTTGAACATGTTGATGATGCCCCCCGATAGGAGATGGACCAAAGAGGTTGGATCACAACCCCTTACATCAAGTCTCACCTTGACACCTCGGTTAGAGTCTCCTTCATCCACACTGATGTCGATCCACGTGGACTCGTGGGATAGGCGTCATATAAAAGGGACAAACGAGTTCTGGGACGATG
Source organism: Neurospora sp. FGSC 26632 (assembly GCA_009804965.1). NCBI lineage: Eukaryota > Fungi > Ascomycota > Sordariomycetes > Sordariales > Sordariaceae > Neurospora > Neurospora sp. FGSC 26632. The sequence goes on along the minus strand of RAOH01000150.1, from coordinate 5,870 downwards.
TTCATAAGAATATTTCCATGATTGCCGCAGCAATCAATTGGAAAGTAACAGACTCTTGCGACCCCTGTCTCTCAAAGACCCGGGTGTTGGCTACCTCTACCCGAGACACATCACACGGCATAGACACGCACAAACCAGCGTCGAAGGAAAACGCCTCTTTTACCGCCAGGATGGAAGCGACCGTTTGGGATGGAAGGCTAAGGGACGACGAGGCCAGGGACGAAAGTTTAGTGTACCGCGCCTGTGGAATGCCAAATGCCGGCGCGGAATGTAGCGTGGATCCCGATCGTCGTTCACAAACGCTCTTGGCCCTGCCAAGGGCGCGCACTGTCAACCACTGAGCCGTCAGTGCCGTCCTGCCGTCCCAATAGAGTAAAAAAAAAGAAAGGCATCCATAGATCGGCAGGAGACATATAGTGGTGATCGGCTTTCCCGAAGGGACGTACAAACGCCTGAACCCCTCCCTTGCCAAATGAAGAGAATATCATACCGGGAATATGAAACGCAGCTTGTTTCTGGGCGCTCACCGTCAATTGGACGAGTGTTTCTTTGCTTGCATAGGTACCAGATGTCGTGCAACTGGGGTGACTGGGTGTGGGAAAGATTGTGATGTTGCTGCGCGAAATTGCAATGCCCGTGGTGGCCCTTTCAAGTAGAAGATTTCCGCTGCAGGAATCCTCTCTTTAGAGATTTCAACCTGTGAGCACAGCGTACATCGTGTACTTGAAAGTTGCAGGTCAACTTGTTGCAGGCCAACTTGAACAAGCGACGGCGTATCGTGAACCACAACACAGCCACCAGCACCATGACGCCGACTGCGACTGTCTTTAGCGTGGCGACCGCCGTTCTCGGTCCGTTGACGACGACATTCACACCACCGCCAGCATGTACGGTAGCAGTAGCTGCGGTTGAAGGGCAGTTCCTTGGATTGGGAGGACATGTTGCCCCCTCCGGCTGGCTCGGTCAGACATGTTCGAAAGGCGGCCCGGTTGACGACACGGCATGCTGGCCACCAACTTCCAGCGGCGCGGAGTCCAGGACAAAAGCGTTGGACGGATGGGGATATTACTCTCCGGGTTTGCACTGTCCCGTTGGGTATGCGACGGCATGCTCGGCGACAGGCGGTGGTGGAAAATCCGACTTTGCTTTTCAGTTCGCACCAGGCGCCAAAGAGACGGCAGTCGGATGTTGTCCAAGGTAGGCCGCCCGCCATAACTGGCCTTATGTTAGCAATGTACTAATAAGATATACAGTGGCTATCTGTGCAGCAGCGTTGACAATGGCCAGACATGTGTCATGACAGCCACGTCAACAGAAGTCGAGTATGTGACGTGCGACAAGTCTAACACGGCTGACCTGGCCACCATGACGATACCAAACGAGAAGGCAAAAGTCACAGACTTCCACTTCTATGCTCCGATGATCCAAATCAACTGGCAAAGCTCCGACAGACCGACCGAAACCAAGTTTGCCGGGACGCAAGTGGAATCTGTCTCGGTTGATGTTGCGACCATGTCAACATTGGCCATAGCAGGAGACGCGCCAGCAGGCGTAACTTCCAGGGTTGCGTTCCCATCAATATCACCGGGTTCTGAAGACGATGATATCCCTGAGAGCAACCAGAATGGCTCAAACAGCCCTGAACCAGTCAGCCTCGATACTGGCGTCAAAATCGGCATGGGCGTAGCGGGCGGTGTCTTGGCCGTGGCCCTTGTTGCCATAATCTTCATCTGCGCTTGGAGAAGACGAAAGAACCGGATCGAGGAGGAAGAGTTTGATCGCATGTATGGCATGAAGAACGTGGGATCCAGCACGGCGGACCTGAGGCATGAGGAGATTCCGGGCTGGCACCGGGGACCGGCGAAACGACAGCCGCCGCCGCCGGTTGATCCATTCCGCAATAGTGGTGTTTTCGATTTGATGGCACCGCCTGCGCCCTATCATCCGCCACCTGCCTATCGGTAGAAGTGAAGAGTGGTTGAGCAGAGCGAGGTGAGAGCCATCAGTTGGTCATGTTGTTGTCGTCCATCGAGATGGTCTGGTGTGTGGGCATGAGCGAGCACGTGGCGATGATCTGATAGTTGTTTGATACCAATTTGTTTATTAAAGATGCAAATATTCGTGATTCTGCCCAAAGACCATGCGAAGAAAAGTTGTCGAGGTTGAAGTTGGCTTGATGACTTCGACTGGGTGTCCGACTGTAGCATTGAAGCACGGGCCACATTCCTTCTGTGGACCTTTTGCTGACAGTGCATTCAGTGCCAAGACCGCAACCCCCCAATCGACTCCATCGCGCGCATGTCATCAGAGGGGAACACTGTCATACCAATGTGAGCTCCAAGTTTCAAGTTTTTAGAAAGCAACACCTTGGGCAAACAACATACACACACCGCAATGATACCATGTCGACGGAATCGACCCGCCCTTTGTTGCTGCCGCAGAACCGCAAGCTACGCCATCTACGCGGCATCTACCTGAGGAACCTCAACTTCACACGCCAACGCGGACAGACCCATGACGATGCTGCTCTTAACAAGACGGCCGGAAAGCTCGAGGCCTTGCGCCAGAGACCAGACTTACACCATACCCTATCATCAGAGGACCTACGACCTCCGGCTGTCAGACGCAAAAGTACCTTTTCAGGGTTGGCCAACGCCGACCCCGCCACACGACAAAAGACCTTCGAGGATACCTTTGCGAGCAAGCTTGCCGATGCTTTTTTCTCTCTTCATGTCGACGGTCTAGAAGATCCGATATATATCAGCGAGGTTGCTGAACAAGCTACGGTGCGCTTATCATGATAACGTCTCAGAGATACCTAGCCAGCGCTAACTACGGACAAGAACTTCAACTTCCGTCTATTCGAACTCGCCGACCTGGACTCGACCATAACCCGATCACCCCTAGTAACAGTCCGAGTATGGACAAAAAGACAAGAAGAATGGAGTCTCCTCCTCCAAGACGAAGTCGATCTTCGCGCCCTCAACTGGCTCGGCACTCTCCAAAACGTCCACTTCCCGCCCAACAGCCTCGTCTTCCACATGATAGACGGCATCTACTCCGTCGAGCTCTCCAACAAATACCCACCGCCCAAGAAAGAAGTCACCCCTTTACCAACATCCTCCTACAACGTCCTCATGCGCCTCGCAACCCTCAACAACTCAGTCCAAGACGCTCTCGCAACCCGTGACGCCCTCGCCGCCCAAATCAACGACCTCCTCGCCCAGGAAGAAGACAAACAGAAGGAAGCGGGAACCCTCGCCAAAGCCAAAGAGAAAGTCAAGCTAGCCTCCAAGTACCTCACCCTCCAAAAACGGGCCGTAGCCGCCGCCAGGAAGCGCAACGACGACCTGCGCGCCTCCATCGCCGCCCGGAAAGCCGCCATAGAATCCGGCTTGGCCGTGCAGCGCAAAGCAGAAGAATACGTCCGGCACGCAGCCGGCGAACCCCTCTCGCAATCCAAAGCCTTGCTGTCCTCCGTGCGCGACCAAATCCGCGGCCAACGCCGACGCATCTGCGAGGACTTATTAACCATCTACCGCATCCAACCGATCCGTCCCCCGGCAGACCCGAAAGAGCAGAAGGAGCATGATCCGCTGTCCTTCCAGATCTGCTCTCTCCCACTCGCTAACACCGTGCTGGACCCAACCACTTCTTATTGCCTCGCAAGATGCGGAAATCCAAAAGAAAAATACCCCCACGAAGAAACCCTCTCCGCCTCCCTCGGTCTCGTCGCCCTCCTGGTGCACCACCTCCAACTATACCTCTCCGTCCCGCTCCCCTATCCAATAAAATGGCACGGCTCGCGCTCGACTATCAGAGACGATATCTCCAATTTCCCCGTGAACCCCAACGCTTCTAGCTTCTCTTCTCACGCCTCCCAATCTTCCCGCTCTTATTCATCCAACAACAACAACTCCTCATCCTCCACCTCGGGAGAAGAAACAGAAGACCCAAACCGCGAATTCCCCCTCTTCCTACCCAAGGGCGGCAGCACAGCCCAATACCGCTTTGAATACGCCTGGTTTTTACTCAACCGCGACATCGAGGTGCTCTGCTGGAGCCAGGGGCTCAAAGTGGTGGACATAAGACACACGCTGCCGAATCTGCAGTGGTTGTTGATGGTCTGTAGTGCGGGGAGGGAGGAGATGCCGGAGAGAAAAAGGGGAGGGGTTAGGGGGTTGTGGTTGGGGAGGATAAGGGGGAAGGTGGTAGGAATGGGGGCTCTGGGGTTTGATGGTGTTGAGGGGGGTTGGGTTGATGGGAGTGGGAATGGAAGTCAGGCGGGGGGGAGTGTTGATGGGAGTAGTCAAGCAGGAGGAGACGAGAGGAGTAGTAGAGATGATGGAAGTAGTAGAAGGGGAAGCGTGGATAGTGATGCCACCATCACTTCTTCAAACACGACGCCGCGAGTGAGGACGGGAGAGTTGACCATTGGCGGCAACGGTGGTACCAAAACCAACGGAACGGCAGCTAGGTCGTCGCTATCTCGCTCGCCCTTGGCCCAGCTGCCGTTCGATGAGGGATCAACCAATTTGACGCTGAGGACCAAGGGGTTGAGGGAGAGTGCTGCTCGCTGAGCTGTGACTGACTCCGTCTCCGGATATAATGAGTTTGGGTTCGGATGATTGATTGCGGTAAAAGGTTGACGAATGGGGTCAAGTCAAGGATGGCTATTGCAAGCGATGAGGTTTATGCTTATGCTTATGGTTACGAGTATGGGCTATGATAATGAGAAACAAGAGCGTCGGCATGAATTTGGAACAGATTATTTTTTTTTCCAAAACCTAAGCACCGGTTGGTTAGTCACCACGAAGAATAGAACACAACAACCAAAGGAACAGGCAAGGCATGTTTGAACCATTAAACATTTCTCTTACAAGTCCTAATTTTGGATAACTACTTGATGCTTTTTTTTTTTTTTTTTCCTCCCAAAGCCATACTTCCGTAATGAGTTTTCCGAAACCGTGTACAAATACAAATATGTATGTAAGTAAGTAACCATGAAGAAACTATTTCACTGATTACAAAGTCTTCTAGCGCGTAGGTATACTAGTTGCGAGATACTAGTAAATGGTATATCCATCCCTTTCCTATCCCTTCCTTTTCCAACTTCTTCCAACCAACGAGCTCTCAAAAACATATAACACGCTCTGTTTTTATCCTGGTTTCAATCGAACCAAACCCGCTTGCTCTCAAACTGCACGCTAACTCAGAAAAACAAGCCCTTCTTCTTCTTCTTCTGCCCCTCCATCCCCTTCAAAATATCATCAAACGTGCTCCCCCCATTACTGGGCACCGGCGCCGGTTGTGCTACTTGCCTGGGAGGTGACTGCCTCGGTGGTGACTCCCCCCTTCCCAATGGACTAGGACTGACGCTCGACCCCGGATGCTGCTGCACATGTTGACCATTCATACTAGCAATCGATCCCCTAGAAGGATCTCTATACGCCGCCGGCGGGGCGCTTGACCTCCCATCATTATACCCCTGCGACTCACCAACGCTCAAGTTACCCAGCGCCGCAAGAGTCTGGACGCTGCCAACGGAACTAGCGCGATGGCCATGAGCGGGTTGGAACCCGTTGGAGTTGGAGGAGTCGGGACGGCCACCTCCGGAAGGCATGTTGGCGGGAGTAGAAAAGACGCGGGAGCTGCGGTCTTGGCCACCTCCGGGAGCGAGAGATTGCATGAATTCTGCCTCTTGTTGAGACGACGGGCCGTTGGGACCGAATTGGCTGAAGTCGAGGGGTTCGAGGCCCATGGCGATACTAGATCTATAGGCTGAGACACCGCGGGCTGCTGGTGATCCCGTGCGCGGACGGAGGGCGGGGGAACCGGGCTCGGAACCGGGCGTGCCGCCGCCTACGTGT